>CM043123.1:33976281-34240879 GCA_023701765.1 Hylyphantes graminicola
AAAAATTAATGGCTTTTTAATTGCTTGCACAAAGCTGTGTTTTTGTATTTTTAAGCAATTGTATTATATCAAATAAATGATATTAAGGATATTTATTTGGTATTTATATAAGAACTTAAATATCACAAGGGTTATTATTATATTTTTTAAAGTTTAAGAAAATAAAGATAATAAAGAAAAGTTAAGAATAAAATACACATTATTTTTATAAATACAATTATAAAAATCGACGTTACAAAAATTTGTAATACAGCAAATTAAGGTAGGGGTTTACTTCCGTTATTAATCGACATAAAAATTACCTAAAACATTTTTTTGCATTAATATTTTTTTTAACGATTTAGAATTGTTACAACGGTCGCAAAGTTTTATCCTTCATTAGATAAATAAATAAAAGTTCGTATGATGCACCTGTACATAACAGGAAATAAATAAAATGGCCACAAATTGCCATCCCTAAGGTTTTTTCAAAAAAATTCTAATGTTGAAATATCAATGCAGCGCAAAAACCAAAATACTTTTACAAAGGAAATAACTTTGAAGTAGTTTTGTATCAAGGGGCTTATTAGTGTAACGATGAAATTTATTTTTATATTTTTGATGTTTTCTGTAAGTCAATCTATATTTCTACCAATTGTCATTTAAAATCCCCATCAGTCCTATAAATATTTTAAATTGAATAGAGTGACAGATATATCTTATTTCAAAAACAGTAAAACTCATTAAATTGAAACCCAATTTCCTTACATAATTATTTCGTCGAAAGAATAATTAGATTTATATCAGAAAAGACTTAAATACGACTGGCTGGAATACGCAGTATAGTTCATATTATCGGTATTTCGGATTGATGCTATTTGTTTGTATTTCTATTGGTCTATATACCTTGTCTATTTGCCATGCTAGCCTCGACAAGACTTTTCCCCCCCCATAACTTAGCTTGGTTTTCTAGAAAAAGGGGGAAGCATCGCTTTTCTAAACCTAGCGCGCTTGAGGTTCTGTTGTGAAGTTAACAATCCAAACAGTTCAAACACAAGTAGTGGGGAAAAAACACGCTCACGCCGTTTCGAAGAAAACCACATGCGGGAATAGGGGAGGAAAATGCTTTCGAAGCTCGCATTCTGGCTAGGTAAGGTATAGTAAAATAGTTACCTTCTTGCATCAGCCCCCATCCAGATGCATATGCCATTCCACTAGCTTGATGTCCGGATGATGGCAAAGCAATGCTTTTCACTTTGCTGCTGAATTGAAAGGGGGGATCGACTCGAATAAGGGCAATGTCGTTTCGGAACCTGAACATGTCGTATTGGTCATGAATTTGCACGTCTACGACCTGAAATTAAGAAATAATATATATTATGATCATTTGAATTATGAAACTATACAGGGTGGTTATAAAATAACGCTCGCTATTCTGAGTGGTCTGTAGCTTGAATGAATAATCCAAATGCAACAAAAATTGAGACACTTACTAATCAAGAAAGGGGGGGGGAGAAAGGAATCATAAAAAAAGACAGAATTCTAAAAATAATCATACAGGGCGTAGTCAATTATTTGCAATTAGGGCCACCACACCCAATTACGCCTAGGAATTTAGAACCCTGGTCAAGAGACAAGTTTGTTTTTTATGATTTCATCCCCACCCCCCTTCTTGATTAGTAAGTGTCTCAATTTTTGATGCATTTGGATTATTCATTCAAGCTACAGACCACTCCGAATAGCGAGCGTTATTTTATAACCACCCTGTATATTAAAATGAGTTTAAACGAGAAAAGGAAAACGTTGTTAATTATAAGGTTGTATTTCTTATGATGATAAATATAGTTTTACAATTCTTAATTTAGTTATATGACTTACATTACAATACTTAAATTGCAGTAGCATTTTGAATAATTATTATACAAATCATACGCTATTTACAACATAATATTTAAATTATGTTTGTCCATTATATTTTTTTATATTCCATTATATTATATTATTATATCCAGTCCATTATATTATTTTACCAAATTATTTAAATATTAACTATTTCAATTCCATCCAAAAGGTAATAAAAATTACTAATATTCAGTCATTTATAACACATATAATTTATTCCGTCAAATAAAATTTATCTGTAATATTAAATTTTTAATCTTTAAAAATGTACAAATATTTTAATTATTATTTTTTTATTAATTTATTATTTCATGATTTGTTGTTATTTTGAGTATTCCTATGATGTCTGCCAAATAACTGACAATCATACTTACTTTGTGAATATGATAATCTCCTACATCTAATGATTTAATTCTATTTTCATCTCTTAAGTTCGTTGTAGCCGATACAACTCGATAATTGTTCAATAGAGCCCTGGGGAAATAAAGCGAAAATTATATCAGTGTGATCAATCTGGATTATTGTAACCCAATGAAACCACGCCGAAACGTGTTTTTTCCTTTGGATTTTTTTTTTAATTTTGATGTTCAATACAAGTTTCAAGTCATATTTAGTTTAAATTTTTGAAAAATCTAAATTTTGTTAGAAGATATGAAACGGTTCCAAAATGAAATACTTGTCTTCTAAAGGGTTAAAAAAAAGACTTTAAATAAATTTTGATGTAATTTTTTCCTCTGTTTGTAATGAATTGAAAAATGAAATATTTTTTCCATATTCATTTTTCCTTAACTCTTTCCCCCGAATCAATAAATGTTTGTGAATTATTTTTTTCCAAATACAACCCCTGGCAAAAAAGTATCCGGTCACCTAAAACAGTGCCTACGATACGTTCACATCAGTCGACATTTTTCTTTAAATTTCATATTTTTTCAAACATTTGAGTTTTTTTGTGTGAAATATGACTAAATTAACCAAAGAACATTAAGTATGTCCAGAAAATTACATTAAAATTAACCATTTTCAAAAGAAAATGCATTGAATCGTAAAGGAAAAATGTTTCCGATCATCCTTTTGTGGGGTAAAAAGTATTCGATCAAGTCACTCTAATATTTTGTGGGTCCTCCTTTTGCCCTGATTACTGCATTTAAGGGGTCACAGGAGTCTTAAAAATTTGCAGAGAAGGTACTACAAAACATAGTTTGATCTTTCATGTCATATTTTAACTACTCAATAAATGAGTATAATTTTTTTATATGTAATTCTTCAAGATGTATTTATTATAAAACTGGCTTTAAAATTAATGAAACTTGAGCCAAAACTAAAATAAATGATATTAAACATGAAGCTATTTGAACACATTGTGATTAGGCTTGCGCGGCAAATTGTGAGGTCAAAATTGAAAAAAATGACCAAGAAAATGACTTTATATTGCACAAATATGTACAAACAAAGACTTATACCTAAATTCTCAGCTCAAATTTAATTAGAAATTATTTTAAGAACTTTTTTCTAAAAAAATTAATAAAAATTTAAACATTTTGATTTTAAATTTTTTTAAAAATAATTTCTAATTAAATTGAGCTGAGAATTTAGGTATAAGTCTTTGTTTGTACATATTTGTACAATATAAAGTCATTTTCTTGGTCATTTTTTCAATTTTGACCTCACAATCACAATGTGTTCAAATAGCTTCATGTTTAATATCATTTATTTTAGTTTTGGCTAAAGTTTCATACATTTTAAAACTTGTTTTATAATAAATAAATCTTGTAGAATTACATATAAAAAAATTGTACTTGTACATTGAGTAGTTCAAAAATGACATGAAATATCAAACTATGTTTTGTAGTACCTTCTTTGCAAATTTTTAAGACTCCTGTGACCTCTTAAGCGCCGAGGCATGGATGCGACCAATTCGAGGCATAAATTTGAGGGAATTTCACCACAGCTTTCCTTGATGGTAAGGCATAGTTCTTCCATATTTGCTGGTCTTCTCTTTTCAATTTTTATTTTCCAAACATTCCAAACATTTTCGATTGGATTGAGATCCGGGATTTGCAGACCAATCAGTAGTCTTTATTGGAGAGTTTCTATTTCGATTTAAGAAATTCTTGCCCCAGTTTACTTCGATGACATGATGCGTTATCATCTGGAAAAATGAAGTAAGAGGAGTCCCCAAACCTCTCAGCGATGGTAGGAATCAAAAAATGTTTTAAGAATGTCAATAAACACTTCAGAATTAATTGTTCGAAACACTATACACTCTTTACAGACTCTTTCGGAAGCCATGCAACTCCACACCATAAATGAACGCTGATATTAAGTTTTGTTTTGAGGAATTCTTGTTTGAACTTTTCATCAGCTCTCCTGAAGAATTCCAACACAATCTCCAGTTTCTAAGCAGATACGAGATTCATAAATAAAAATAACCTTCTTCCAATCATCAGAAGACCAGCTTTTATGTTTCTTGCACCATTGCAGACGACTTTTGTTACTTTTTTAGTCAGATATGGTTTCGTTTTGGCTTTGCAGAAGTGAAATCCTTTAGCGTTTAAACGATTTCGCACTGTACGTGCACATACCTTTACCCAATATTTCGACTACTCGGTATTAAATTGTTTTAACGTAGTATAACCTCCTCAGAGATTTGGCAAGATCAACCAATTTTCTGACTTGCCTACTTGAGGTTGCACGGGGGGCGACCGCTTCGAGGAAGATTTTTGACATCATTAGTAGAGCGATATTTTTTTTCCAAATTTTGCAATCAGTACTTTGGGCATAGGTAAAAGTCTGAGCAACATTTCTTTGAGATATTCCGCTTTTTAAGTGTTTAACAATTAAAAGTTTTAGGTCTTCAGACAATTCTTTCTTTCGAGCCATACTTCTGCAGATGCCAAACTAGTATTAACTGTCAAACTATATTTCAATCTTTTATATTCTTTACTTAGACCTTGTACGCAAGAGCCGAGCAAAAAAAGTTGCATATATCACTTAAAATACGTTGTGTTTATTAGCGATCGAATATTTTTTCCCCACGAAAGGATGATCGGAAACTTTTTTCATTCACGATTCAATGTACTTTCTTGTGAAAATTATTAACTACAATTTTATTTTCGGTTTATATTTAATATTCCTTGACTAATTTAGTCATATTACATTAGTCATATTTCAAAAAAAACTCTCAAAGGTTTGAAAAAAATATTAAAATTGTTTTAAAAAAAAAATTACTGATGTGAACGTATCGTAGGCACTGCTTTCGGTGATCGGATACTTTTTACCAGGGTTGTAAAATAAAAATATACAATTTTTCTTGGTTCAAAAAATAATAATAAAATTTTGCAAACTTGCGAATGAGATTTTTCCTTTTGTAATTTAAATTAATTATGGGGGAAAATATATATCGATGGTCTCGGAGCTTTATGGGTTAAATAGGATAAAAAGGTATTTTATTCAAAGGAATAAAAAAAAAATTGAGTTTTTACATTTGAAGTCGAAATTGTTCTTGTAATTTCAAAACTAATTCCAAAATTGTCTAAAACTGTAGTACTTCCGAATAAATTAAATTAATTAATTCAAATACTCCAAAATTTGGAGTAACGTCACTCCATAAAACTAGTGGTAAAATCCAGGATTTTGCTGTCTCTGGATTTATATGGAGTAATTCACACAATAAAACTGGAACTAAGTTTCTAGATTATATTTTGTGTAAACTCGCTTCTATTTTGTGTTCAAGTATTATTCCTAAAACTGAAGCAGCAAAAACCTAGATAATGCTAACAGTTTCATGGAGTAAATTTACACAATTTTTATATAAAAGAAGTTATGTACTTTAATTTATTTATTTCTTAACTCTTTAGTTTTGTGCATTAGAGTCAATGAACATATGAAGAGATAATTGAAACAACGTGCTAAGTGACTAGAAGGTGAAAACGTGAAATATAGGGGCTAGGGAGCCCATTCGGTCGGGCAGTCGCCTAGCATGCGAAAGGTCCCAGGTTCAGGTTCGGGCATCGCCAAAATAACTGCCGACCTATAAATGGCCCGTGCACCCAAAAATGTCTGACAAATAATAAGTGTAAGGGAGTGCACCTTGAATATCCTTAAAAGTCCTAACGCTGCGTACGATGTCGCCCTTAACGGTAGCGTTGGGTGCCTATTCAGGTGTCGGCTGTTCACTTGACTGCGGTTCTAAAATACGACGCCCGTCGGCAATAGCCCTCGTGTAGCTCTTGTGCGACTATTATAGAAAAACCTAAGTTTTTAGTCTGCTTCTAAATTCGTTAAAAATTGTACTTGCAAACGGCAAAAATTATACTTAACAAGTTTTCCCTTTTCATAAACTTAAATTTATCTTTAAGTGATAGAATAATATAGTCACTGACAAAAATACAATATTTTCAAAAATGTCTTTCTGCACGTCCTTCCACCAAGCTCTTATATCCTCAGTTAACATAGGAGATAAATCACTCTGGCACAATAATTCTTGTCAAAGAATTAAAAAAAAACATTTAAACTTTTAACGACAGCTTTTATGTCTCCAAGATCTTTATCTGAACTACATTTATCAGAAAAATCTTGTTTTCAAGCTCCTAACTACGACTGTTCATTTGTTGTCGAGCAATAATTGAGGCATTACAATAAAAGCATCAGTGCATTTTAAAAAAAGCTTTGGGCAGCGGAAACACTAAAGAAAGGAAAAGAGAATCAATAGGAGGAAAAAAAACTATTCAGGAAGTAAACACTAGATTTTGAAATGCTTATTTTTCTTGTTAATGATCATTTAAACTGCTGAAACTTTCCAAAAGAAATCGATCGTATTTGCAATTCAGATTTCGGGGCATTTTTTGTCAGGCAACATACTTTTTTTTTAGTCTAAACAAATATAATGGGAGTTTTTTCTCCATCACAACCACATATAAACTATGGGCATAGGACAAGACATACTTATTAATAGTGCTTATAATATTTAACTTAAATATGTCGATCTTTACTTATATAATAATCCTCCCAACGTTTTCATAGAGCTAAAACATTAAACTGCCATTTGATTAACATTATAATTTGTATCTTTACTGCATAATTAAACTTTTTACGATAAAATTGAATTCATGTAGAAATTCGTAAGTAAGATATTGAAAGATAATGGAAAGAACACATGGCGACTATTAAGGTTTTATATTGAAAAGTTGTAAATTTACCCCAGCAAAGTGCATGACGAAAATTTCAGTATAGTTTCTATTGCGTTTGATAAAAAAAAACGCCGGTAATTCTAAAATATTTTTTTTTGTTTGTTACTTCAGATAGATTTATTTATTGTGTTGTGTACTGTCTAGCCGTAGAGAAAACTTCATTTTCAGCTTTAATTCGTTAAATATTTACTTCACATTAAAAATAAACGTCCTAATATAGTTAAAACTAATTAAAGATTACAAGAAGACAGGGCGAAACAGTGATGGTGAAGAATAAGATTTACCATTACATGCTGTCTTTTATTAGAATAGCATACACTAACTTCAAGCTCATGATCGAAACGTCTTATAAATATATTTCCTTGACTAAACATTTCCTTATTTACTTTTCCTAAAAAAGGAAATATTTTGTAAGATAGGACCAACAAAACTAAAACAATTAAAATCTATTATGTTTCGAACCACACTATTAAACACTCTGCAATTAAAAGCTTATCATAAGTTACTTCTTTATTTCTCTTCCATAATTTGGTACGCATGATTAAACACGGATTTTGAAAATGTAGAAGATAATTTTAAGCTTTGTTCATGAATTCAGATACAAATAAGTTAATAACCCCTATTTTTAGTAGAAATGCCAGTGTAACTTCAGATTTAGAAGGAAGAAAGTAAATACGTGTTCCGGAAACGAATTCCTAAGAATAGTGCCTGATTATTTTTAAAATGCTTTTACTTATTAGAATGAGATAGATTTTTCGGGCCGTTCATCAGCGCAAAACAAATCAAAGAAAGTAGTTTTTTACTCATTATCCGAACGGGAAAAATAATAAATGGTTTAATAATGTATATCTTTAAATAATCTTTCCAAACAACATTGCACTATACAAATTAAAAGACGCTTTTTATATTAACATGAAAAAAGGGACATTTTTCCATAAATAAGGCTATATTTGTTTCTTAAAAAGTATGATATTTACTTCAAAAATATTTACGCCATGTGTTTCTCGACAGTTCAATTTAATTAATTTTTTTAATTTAAAATAATTAGAATATTAAACAAAAATGACTTTTTTGTAATTCTTATTTGTCTTTTGCATTGATTAATGTTTGTCTGAAAAAAAAGTGTTTTGCTTTCATATCTTTCATATTCCTAGACTACTTTTATTAATTACAAAAACTGACATAAATTTCCAAAATCATTTTCTAAAAAAATAATTGATTGCATCCTAGTTAAAATGTTATGCAGGTGAAAGAAATCGCAGCTATTTCAGTTCATTGAGAAATTAAACGTATAAGATAATTGACTGTATTTTTATAATTCATTGCAATAAATACTGGCAATGTAAGACTGTAAATGGGATCGCTAATATATTGTTTATCGGATCAAATAGTGTTATTTACATCTTATCAAAGGTAATGCTTTTTTCCCTAGGTGCATAATTTTTTGCACTGTTAAACTTTAGTTCAAGTGTAAATTTGTTCCTTAGACTGTTAAGTTTATTTGCTAGTAATACGCATATATGTAGTACTTGTGCATTTAAAAGATACAAAAGTTTATCAAACTTAAAAATATCATAACACGATTTAGGAATACGCAATAGTTTTCGATTTCTCGACAATAAACTTTCGTCGGTCTTTCAACTTTCTCGATAACAAAATAACGTTTAACATTCGTTTCGATCATTTAACACTCTTGATAACAAAATACAAAAAGTGCCATATAATTAAAACAAGATAATTATTTTAACACAACTAATTATCTTGATTCCGATAAAATCCAATTTACAATGTTGACTGAAAAGTAATCCAATTTCAATTAATTTGATTTTTGTAAAAGAAAAAGCCAATTTCAAATGCATGAGAGACTGGACATTTTTTCTGTCGCAAAATCACGGACGTAACCTCTTGTCTGTTTATTTCTTCAGCACTTAACTGGATGAACGGATGGGTGAATTCTTCTTTTGAGCTTATTGCATCTGTCGCGACAAGTTACGAGAACGGTAATTAATTAGATCATTTAAGTGAATTGCATAATTAGTTACCTATGGGTAATCTCATTATTGTGTAAGTAGGCGCTGGAATTAATAAATCGGGAGTAATGAAGATTGAGCTTGTCTGTTAACATAACTAAAATAATATTAAAAATCGGGAATTAGAAAGTATTTTGTTGTGTATATTGAAATTTATTTAAAGTAGTGTTTTGGTAGTTAAAGGAATTAAATATTTTCAATGTTTCAATGCAAAATGCGTAGCTACAATTTCTTGTATTTACACAATTTTAGGCTATTCCGTAAAATGTACTTGTTTCATTTCTATTGATTCAAAAAGCTCTAAAGTAAACATATTTTTAACTCGATTATTAATGGATTTGTAATAATATTTTATTAGGCTTGTAGAGAGCTGTCGTGTCTTGTTTCAAGAGTAATAAAAAATTAAGAAAATTAATCGCTAATAGAGACCGATAGATTATTTAAGCATAATATAATTTAAAAAAAAAGTACAAATGTTTATTGAGTTTCTTGAAAAAAAATTGGGGTTTCTATTTTCTTTCTGGGTAAAACGGCGTTCAGTAGTCAAAGGATTGCAAGGTTTTTGTCTTTGTTGAGTTCCCGTAGGACTACCCATAGGATCTACCGAAAAGCATGTTAGGCCCGGGCATAGGGCCACTAAATTTTATTTGGTTACACTAAATGCTGCATACCGCCAAAAATTTCAGTAAGTTTTAAAATTCAGATTAAAATTAATAATAAATTAATCCGACACCACTTTATTTTTAGCTTATTTAGCTATTGTTTATTTTAAAGTATTTTTTTATTTTTGGTTTAGCTGTATTAAAAGTTTTTATTTAATTTTAATAAAAAATAAGCCTCTTACTTTTAAGACAGATTTTTTATGGTATAAATGTTCAGTATGGAGGATTTTTCTTCAATGGTAAGATTATTTATTCTTAGAATTACAAAACTTGCTTTTTGGTGATTGTGATATAAATATAAATGGGTAGTTTTGCATGAATTGCTAGTTGTACAAATATTTTAATGATAAAAATAGAGCATTAAAAAATAATGCGGCACCTTGAAGCCCTTTTATGCAATAACTTATTACATTCTTCAGCATTATGGTTTTATAATTTTTGATGCATGTTGCCTATGATATCAACTTAGCTATTCTAATTAACATATTTAAGAAAAGTACGATACTTTTATGAAAAAATGATGTAGCATAGTTTTATATTTTCTGTTTTTTTAGGTAAAATATGAGTTTGTATCAAATTTAGGGTGAAAAGTAAATTATTTACTGCATTTATTTAGTTCAAAACTTAATATAGTCTCCTCTAAAGGCTGTTAATTTTTTTAGACATTAATTGAGCAAAGGATAATTAAATTAACCCTTTCAGTCCCAAAAATTTACTACACTACAGAAACATCTGATGTTCACAAAATAAGCTTATTTTAGGGCAAATATACGAATTCCATAAGAAAAAAAATACATTTACATTTTTTATATGGTTTTTGAAACAATGCCAAAATTCTTTAACTGTGGAAAACAACAAAATAAAAAAAATATATATTACCTAAAAAACACTTCGAGCTATATATTTTAAGGTAACTGACCATATTATTAAAAAAAATTAGTAATTAATTTAACTGAAATAGTTTAAATTGTGTTTTAAATATGTGGAACTGAAGTGAACTTATCAAAAATCAGGAGAAACTCTTGTTGACTATTTTATAAATAAAAAATAGTAGTTCTGACTTCTATTGAGATTTAAGTAAAATTTTGTCTGATAGAACAAAGTGTGAAGAATCGAATGATGTGTGTTTGGATATCATAGCGGGGCATAAACATTTTGAAAAAAATATTGAAAGTGATGATGCCAAATGGCATCACTGGGACTGAAAGGGTTAATAATTTAAATGTGTACCTCCACTAAGTACAATCATGCCTTATGTTAATGGGAAATATATTGAAACACTTACATGGCTACGCAATGAGCTGCAGTAACTACCCATTCACTGTTGAGAATAGAACCTCCACAGATGTGGAAAATTTTGCCACTCTTCATCGATTTCCTCTGGAGGGATATCTGTAATAAGAAAATATACGTTATAGCACACTTTCAGCTTAAAATTGACTATCCTTTACTTACCGTCTAAACCGATCAATTTCTTTATTTTCGGTCTTAAGGCAGATAAATATCCACATACCTCTTGAGGTTAATTCTTTAAAATTGCTTTCTTAGTCTAACTCAAGATGTTCCAGGATACCACGAACATACAAAAATAGTTTACCTGCCATGGTATTTCGCCTTCTGAGACATCTCTACCACCAACAACCCTCTGTTCCGCCTTCTCAGTTTTGCCGTTATGGGTAATGGTAAGCTTCGGTAATCTTCCAGACAACTCGTCTGATTCGGAAAGTCCATAAGCCAGCTTCTCTTCTTGATCCTGCAAGTTGTCCGAAACTTTAATGGCTCTTTCTGCCATAAGCTTGGCAAGTCTTTCCCCGTTCATCATAAAACTTGAAGATCCACCGGATCCGAATCCTTGAGATCCACTAGATCCGAATTCTTGAGATCCACTAGATCCGTATTCTTGAGATTCGCCAGATCCGAATTCTGATGACAGACCGCTAGAGTCATATGCTGGCGAATAGGAATCTGAGTATCCTCCAGATGAGAACCTGTCGTACTGGAACATTGGAAAAGATTGTTGGGGCATGCTGAATAATTGGCTTGGAGTTTCAGGTCTGTGGTAAAATGAAAATGTTTCGGGGGTTTTCCATGCGTAAAAGTCGTTCATTGGGGGAGATGGATTGTGCCAATTGTCATTCATCTGGTTGGGTCCTTTCCGAAGTAGATGACTTAATGGGCTGTCTATGGTTTTCATTCCTGGGACTTTGAAGTAACCTGAAATTAAAAAAAAACATTTAACTGAAACATTATAATTGACCAAATGCTTTGAAAGTGAGTTAAATTAAAAAAAAATTGATAGAACCATCACTTTATATTTGCCCTTGAATAATTACCACCCAAGTTAGTTTAATGCAATAACGATGATTAGCAAGAAAAAGTGAAATTTCAATTCTTAAACCTAACAAATAAAAAAATTATGTATACAAAACATCTGAATTGATTAAAATGACGTAAGCTCTTCCAGTAATCTAGTAAGTAAATTTTTGTTTTTACAAATAGTTTTTCTATAACGACTTAATGCATTTGCACATAAAGCTATTAAATTTGAATGTAAATATTAGACTTGAGTGTAATCTTCATTAAATGTTTAGAGGTTATGTTAATTAAGTTATAATAGTTATGCTTTCTATGCTAAGAATACTTGAATAGTTCATTACATTTTTACTATTATACTTGAAAGAGGGAATTAGGATAATGATATTAACGAATTATTTTGTATATCTCTGTGTGATAACAACCATTAAAAAATTCGTACATAAGGTTAGTGTAATTAAAATAAAATTAGGAAAGATTAAAATATAAAGTTTAGCTAGTTCTAACAGGTAAATTTTAAACTTACTAGTACTTCTCCTTTATTTTCAAGGTCATATCGGTTAAGGTCGTATAAGTGGTGTTAAAAGTTGAACCAATGAAAATCTAGGTATGGAGAGTTGGGAGGGTGTAAATTTAGGGTACCATCTGTTTGTTTCAAGGATTTAGGAACATAAGAAAAGTATTGAATTTGTAAAATTCAGAGTACTAATTTAGTTACATACACCTTAAAAAATTGAAGGTCATGTTATATCTTAATGGGAAAACCCTGAATATTTGTCTTTTTTTGTATTTAAAATTTTAATTATTCATTTTACGATAATGTAGTATATAAAAAAATTAAATAATTAACAAATTAATATTTATTTTGGAAGGGGATGTGGGTTTTAATTAGAATTTTTTTTATTGTTTTAAAAGTTTTGTCGTAAACTTTTATCTTGTGGAAGATTTCTAATTTTGGTAATGAATATGTATATTAGCATTACTTATAATATTATTTACTGATAAATAATACGCAAATTGTTTAAATCATTAAAAGTACCACTCCCCTCCATCATTATATATTTTACCCAGAATACAATGTTTTTTTTTAAGATATAAGTAAATATTAAAGAACTATTTATGTAACTTAGAAGGAAAACGGGTATAAAATTGGTCTTTAATTTTTGAAAATATGCATATTTTTATCTGCATATTGTTCTTTAAAATGATGTTCTTTAACTGATGTTTTTTAAAATGAAATCATAAAAAAATTAAGTATAGAAATATTCTACATAATTTTATTTGCAGTTCATAGTAATTATTGCATGACAAATTATATTTTTCAATTTTCTAATCGTTTTACATATTTATTTTGTAATTTGGTAAATAAGATTAAACAATATTCAAATATTTTAATATTTTGTTTCGTCATCTTTTATAACGATTTACCCTTATTCAAACAGTTTTTGTATTTTTAATTTTTGAAAAGTTTAATAAATGCAATTTGAAAATAAAAACATTAAAAAAATATAACGATAAAATCTTTAATTTGTTCCCCTCAACTAAATGATAACTGGTATAACTGAAAGTGACATTTTATAAATGGAATTGAAAATAAATTAAAGAAAAGGAAGCACAATGATTATTAATTAATGCAATTTCAAACAATAAATTCTAATGATAAAAAGTCTATGACTGAGAATATATCCTCAGAACAATAATCAAGTACATTGTAGCAAAAAATAAATAAATATTTTTAAAAGTTAGTACTTTGGATACAAAAAATTATATAAATTTATTTTAAAAATCAATTTAACTGTGTCCAAGTTATAATTAGTAAAAGATAGAAAAGTTGCACTTAGTTGATGTAAATTCAAAACTGACAATAAATATTTCTATAACTTATCGTTATCATATAAATATGTAAAATTTATATTTGTTGATTTGGGAAAACAAATATATGATTCTTCAAGATAAAAGTTAATTTCAATTTTTGATAAATTTTCAAAATCATAATTATTATATATACCATTCATAATTTTTCTATTGTAGTTATTATAATATATTTTCGTTATTTCATTAAAATAGTTTAGAGTATGATATAAAAAGATCTTCCCGGTTTTATAAAAATTAATATTTTATATATAAGAGTAATTTTCCAGTTTCATAAAATAAGCATTGAAATTATTGTAAGTCGAAAACTTTTCAAGTTGCTTAAAAACTAAAGTTTATTTCAAATGAACCGCAAAAGTTTTCTATTGTATCAAAATCCAACTTCAAAATTCAAATCAAATTTAGGATAAATGTATTTTCTTGATTTTTGATATGTCTAGTGTTTGCAGATAACTTATTTTGAACAACCCCAACACATACACTATCCAAAATGAATACATATTATATTCATATCATAAATACATCATATTCTCTTACCGTCCCCGGATGACAGAAATCCAAACACAAAGATGACCGTGCCCAAAACTTTCATCGCCGAAATCCGTTTCCCCATATTCAACCTCAACCAACAAAAAAAATGAACCGTATTAAAAGTGCTGGAGAGCTTTATATCGGGCCTGAGTGTCGACCCGATTGCAGCAGCCCCACACTCAAGATCCGTAGGTACGAAGGGGAAGCTAACCCACTTCCTTTACTGGCTTCCTGTAGGAAAATCTCTCATTAAAGACCAAAGGCTTTTTTAGAAAATTGCAAAGAGACTGTAAAGTCATTTTCCCGTGCGCACACCGAGGGCAGAGATTTCGGTCATTATCAAAGTCCAGTTTCGAAATGGTGTTCGTGTTAACATTGGTTTGGGGTTAGGTTCAAAGGGAATTAGGATTTAGTGTGGCGTAAAGTGTGCCTCGGTTGTTGGAAATAACGTGTAATTTTAGAAACGACACGTCCACGGCTGTTTACAATGAAATTGTTGAAAACGAAAATTGTTTAATGTGTAATAATATATTTTTGTTACGTAAATAATATATTGTGTGTTATTAAAATGCATAATACCTATTATTATGGTGATATACTCTTGTTTTGGTTGATTAAAAAAACTGTTTCACTTCAGTTGATGTGATAAGTTTTGAACAGAGATTGACTACAATATAAAATAAAAACAGATTGAAAACAATACTAAATAAATACAATTCACTTAGTTAAACCCTTACGTCAAACATAATAAAATACAGGATAATTACATTCGTTATTTTAAAGAAAAAGCATAAATAATACAAACATTTTAGTTCTAAATCAATTAAAATCTTTAGGAATAGTTACTTGTTTAATTTATCGTTGGGTTGTGGTGGCTAGCATGCTTGACTAAAGATGCTGACTCGGGGATTCTAGCTAGCCTATCATTTCATCTGTCCGAGTTCTGTAAAATGAGAACCAAGTTAGATTGGGAGTTAATTGGTAGTTTATCGGTAAACTA
This sequence comes from Hylyphantes graminicola, assembly GCA_023701765.1. Taxonomy (NCBI): domain Eukaryota; kingdom Metazoa; phylum Arthropoda; class Arachnida; order Araneae; family Linyphiidae; genus Hylyphantes; species Hylyphantes graminicola. The sequence goes on from CM043123.1 coordinate 33,991,760, forward strand.
ACAGTCATTTGGTGTCAAAATCTCAGAAAAAGGATAACGGAAACACATGGGCCTACATCATAAGTATGTAGGTTCAGACAGATTTTAACATAATAATACGCGAAATTCTTTTTAAAAAAAGGTTACAAATCTGTGTCGTAATCACAAAATAACCGATGGTCTATGACTGAATATTGAACTGTGGTCGTTTTTCTAGTACTGTATAATTTAAATTAATACACATTTTTGGCACAAAGTGATGTGGTTATATTTTAAGCAGGTCTATTTTTATTTCAATTTTAATAAGCACGTCCCAATTTCACCTTTAGAATTTTGGTTTAAATCAAGCACCAAAGTTAATTGGAAAATATATCTATAAGTCTAAAACTAAATTGTTTTTTTAGTTTAAAATCTAATACGGGACCCTCACTCAAGTAAAAAAAAAACTGTTGTACTTTTTGGTTCAAGCCTTTAATCTCTAAAAATTAATTAATTACATTTTTGGACCTATACGTAAATGACTTGTTCTTATAAACCAAACTTAGAAAGAATTAATTCGTTTAAAATCTAAAAATAAGCCATATTATGAAAGTAATTTTCTATTTAAACTAGAGTTTCCTTATTACGTTCTCCCTGACCCTCTCTCGCATCTCTTCCGATTTAGCACTTATTCTCTTTCGATTTGTTTCCCTTTCTTATCTTATCTCCGTTTCTTTTAGCTTCGACACTACGTTTATAACGTACAGAGTGGAAGGTATTATAATCGTTCAGTCCGTCTGTCTGTCCGTCACCCACCTTCATAGCCCAAACTACAAGTTTCATGTGTAATATGTCAAAATTCAGCCCATCAAAATTAAGACATTAAAATCTTTTTAAAAAATCGAATTCGAAGTACATTAATTATTAAAAAAACTGCACAATTTAATGTTAATTTAAAAAGCATAAAAAGCCATTTTATTAGAATGAAATCACCATTGCCATTCGCAATTATCACTCGAGAAGCTTTAATTTTTTAAAGAATAAACTAAAAGAAATTTTATTTTTGCGACATCAGTCAATTAGAAATGACGTCAAATATATTTTACTAAGGCATTTTTTGCTTGTATGTCGATATGAACTGTTTTGGTTCTATTTAAAAGCGAGGAATATCACCTATTTATTATTTGAAATATAAATTAGTTTTACCAAACTATAATAATTATAAAGGAATTAATTATTGAATTTTCGAAATAAAACAAATGAAACTAGCCAAATTTAGCTTTTAAATGTTTACAATAGAATTAATATTGTTTTTGGCGTCTTTTTTCCTGTTGAACACAAATGTTGCATGGAAGCGGGCTGAATGACAGATTCTGTTACAAACCTTCATGTTTACTTTTACTTCATCTACGCTCTTACCAAAATATCCTTTGTCTTAACACTCGATTGATCATTATTTAATTTATCATTTTTGTTCTTTTTTCAAATAATGGTTTATGTATTCTTAATAAGTGCTTTAGTATCTTTCGAAAAATAAGTTTTGCTATTATTAAAATGCATTAAAACAATGCACGAACCAGGAAATTATTTAATTGAGTTAGTTCAAATACTTTTCGGTTAGCACATATTTAAAATGTATAACATCAGTTGTTTATTTTGAATTTCGTTGATTCTGTTGAAAAATCTATATGCTTCTTTAGAAAATAGGTTTGGCAAATTTCAATTGGAGTTTTAGCAGCACCGTAAAATATTTTTCTCAGCTCTATTATAATTTTAAGGTAAATTATTTGTAACTTCAATAGCTTTTTAAGATCCATATTCGTAAAATATGGTTTCTAAAGATTTTTGTTTGCTTTTTGTGTTTAAACATTTCATGCAATCCATCTAATAGAACTAATATATGAACTATTTTAAATTTGTCCTATCATAAATAAATGCCACTAAAAAATTCAATTAAAAATAGCGTTTCATATTAGCAGAGATGCTGACCATCAAAATTATTGTGTCGAAAAAACTAAAAAACTTAAGTTTCAAAAATATATTAATTGCTATAATACATTTTGAAAACATTAAACGAAACGGAACACTATTAACTATTACGTTTTACGTGTAAGTATTAATTAGAAAAATAAGAAAAGCCTAGAGTAAATAATTAAGAGTATGTTGTAAGGCTGATAAAAGTAAATTAAACACTTATTTTACTATAATAAAATCCATAACTTCAATTAAAAACACACATATTAACCAAACTTAATGGATTTGATACTATTATCAAACAAAGAAGCAATGCTATTTTATCAGGAAATTTACATAAAATGACATTTAAATAATGAATTGTATGCCTGAAAAGATTACATCTGTGTTACTACTACTATATGTATAAGAGCTATTGGTCCGAAACTGTCTTAAAGCGGCTTTCACTGTATTAATGGCTGTTATCTCTTCCGCACTTCTTTAAAGCTTTCAACATGACAGATTAGTGACAACGATAATTTGACACTATCAATATTTCATCAAACAAAGTGAAATTATTACTGCTTATAAATCGGTAAAAAACTAAAGTGGTTTAGGAAATTATTAATGCGCACAGTTGCATTAAGTATTTGAAATTATTTTTATTTTAACAAATATTTCGTAATAGCTTACGAAAGTTAATTTATATTGAGTGAATAAAAAAAGGTGACATCTTAACATAGCCTGGAGAAGTTAAAAATTTGAAAATCTGACTTGCGTGGACAAAGTAAGTTGGCTTGAAATGCTTTTTTAAACGTGAACCCACTTAAAAAAAAAGGTTAAAATATTGACCACATTAATAGTTTCATAGTCTCGCATCACGTTTCAAATACATGTTTAGCTCTTTTTGCTATTTCGTGTCAATAAAAATTTTCAAAAATATCTGTGAAAAAGACAATTAAGCCTTTAATTTCATTTACTGAATTTTATGTCATTTAATTCAAGCGCCATAAACTGAACACTCATTTAAAACGAAAATTGTATAACATGTTTTCGAGAAACCTATAATAATAAGATTTCTTTCTTTTGTTTCTTTTTAATTATTGTTGATACAGTCAATTTTTGGACCAAGCGCCTCCTACTTTACAATTCCTTACTAAAATCTTTAAAAAAATATATACTTACATTAAAATTTCCCTTAACCCCTTAAGGGAAATTTTCGGTATGTTGTATATCGGTAATGTTAAATTGGCCAATCGCAATGTACCTTTTCACAATAACTATTGATCAGATCATCTTAAAATTTTCTGTGTGTGTTATACCAACCTTATATATTCGAGGTTAAAAAATTTTTTTTAAATAACTGTCAGTTTTTAAATAAAATAAGTTTTAAAGTACCCAAAAAATCATGAAATGTCTCACTTTTTTGCCCCATGAAATTTTTTTCACTTTAGTTTTATTGAAATTTATAACCTCAGATTAATCCATACTATGATTACATCATATAAAAAAAGTTTACGAGAAAACATAGCATAGTTTTTGAGAAAAGGTACATCAAAGTTCAAAAAATCAAGTTCTGAGAAAAACACGTTTAAAGTTTTTATTGTTAACCCGTTTCAGTAAGGAAAGGGTTAAATAAAACGGATTTTAATGTCAAATATTTTTCCAATCGTCTTGAAACTTTGTGGCATTATTAATAAAGGTTGTAATAGTATTTTAAGCCAATAATTTTATTTTTTATTTTTTCACCGATTTTGGGGTACTGAACCCCCTTAACTGCCAAAATTGACCCAATCTATTATACTTTGGTCAAAAGTTTTGACTGTCCTTATCATATATAAATAAGTTTATTAATTAATGTGATACTACTTTTAAGTTAGTTCCTCCATTTTTTAAGAGCAATGCAACGATTTTAATTATGCAATAGGGTAAGGTGGGGTAAGTGGGCCACCTTTTTGGCATAATTCGACTTTAGACCCTCATACAACTGGATATAATCGGCCTAACAACTTACTTTTTTTTGTGGTCCATTCTCTTATATGTTATTACTGTACCCATGGCAACCTTAACACAAATTGGCAAATAATAAATTTAAAAAATTTGTTTTTCTTTTTGGTCATCCGAGAAGGGCCACTTGCCCCGCAAGGTGGGGTAAGTGGGCCACCCCCCTAATATATTTTTACACATAACTGGTAGAGATATGGTGGGGCAAGTGGAATAATCTACATGATTTTTGGAGTGTTTGAAAAAAAAAAGTAATGATGTATCTTTAATAGTTGTCCCATAACAACTTTTTCTGGCATGCAAGCTTACTAAAAGAAAAAATACGTTAATTTTCATCTTGTCATTTTTGCATGTCGTGTAAAAAAAATGTTAGGGCTCCAGATTTTAAACTGGCCTATGTCAATGCATAGGACAATGAATAGTGAATATGATTAACCCTATGAATCAGTGAATATGACTTTTTTTTAAGTATATTAAAGAGTTGGGGCAAGTGGGCCACCCCTGGCCCACTTACCCCGCCATTGTGGTGGCCCACTTACCCCAAACGCGGGGCAACTGGGCCACCCCAATTTTCTTTTAACCGTATCAACATCACAAATACATGACACTACAAAAAGATACTATGTTTTATACACTTTCAAAATATATAACATTTTGTTTTGTATCATGAACCGTTTGGAAATAATTATAAAAATAGTATGATGGGGTGAATTACGAAAAGATGCAATTTTAAAAAATTACACAAAAAGGATTGTACCTTGTTACATACTTAAATGAAAATGATGCCATAATGTTTCCTGCATCTATTGGGGTAAATACGTAAAAATTTTGTAACAGATTTTTTTTTACTCCCATAATTCGGGAAATGCCAGGGGGGTGGCCCACTTGCCCCAATGGCCCACTTACCCCACCTTACCCTAATAATAATACTTGATCAAAGTTGTAGCTCCTCATTTACTCTTCAAATTTTAGCTCTTCATCTTACAAAATGCTTTTGATTAATCTATTAAATATTTTTTTGTTTTCGTAAATTAATCGTTACTGTTTTCTCTATATGAAAGCGCTTTTTACTTTCTATATGAAAGCGCTTTCACTCCTTATTCACTTTCTTTTCAAACTACAATATTTCTTTTAATTCGATGTTATTGCTTGTGTAAAACTTGTTAATGGTTGCCGTATGTTTTCTATATGAAAGCACTTTCAACCTTTCTTCACTTTCTTTTCACTCAACTTTCTTGATACCCGAGTTAAACTTCTAACTTCGCATCTCATCTCAATTGAAGCGTTTCAACCGCTTCGTTTATTTTGATCAGTGAAGCGTTCTGCATTCTCTGTGTTATACAAACACGATTCAGCCGATAACATGGGAAATAAAATAAGTGTAGCTCTGTTTGGTATAACCTTGTGAAAATACAATATAGTAGAAGTCGTACAGGACTTAGATAAGCTAGACATTTTGTATATGCGACTCGGGCAATTACCTGCAACGAATTGGACAATGCTAATTGTATCGAAATATTTGTATGCAGTGGATTTATTACTAGGACGATTTTCCTAGTAATTTTGGTCTCGTGTCTCTCTTCGGGTGATATTGAGGTAAAAGCTGCAAAGTAATTGAATCCGTTCCTAATGCATCTAGTTTCATTTAGATGTGTTTGTTTATATTAGGTTCATGGTTCGTTTCTATTCTTATGTTTTGGATTTTTGATTTCTTTCAAATGCTTCCCCCTTTTTTTCGTTGTTGGATACAGCTGTGGTTTGTGATTTTATGATTAACCGCCAACAAAAGAGTTCTATAGTAGGGTAGAGGAACGACTCGTACTGATCGCTATCGGCAGCCATGGCACACTACGGAGCCCGAATAGAGTGGCAAAAGTGCTAATTTATAATTTTGATACTGAGTGAGGAAGTACACCCAGGACAAAGGCGGGAATCGAACCCGCTCGCGTTGCAGCGCACAAACTGCTAGCGCTATGGCCTGCGATTCAAACCACTCGGCCATCCATCGGGCCCCACATGCCACCCTATATTGTGTCCGTGTTGGTCCTGGTTCTGTTGCCAGGTTCAGTCTCTATCCTTCTATAGAACTATTTGCCGCAAACAGAATCCCCTATGTTCGTGCAAGGGCTGAGGAGCCCAGAAGGTAAGGCGCTCGCCTTGCATGTGAAAGGTCTCGGGTTGGACCATTGCCACAATCACTGCCGACGAATAAACGGTCTGTGCGCACAAAAGATTCCGAAGAATAATACGCATCGTGTAGGGGGTAACGTTAAATACGTTCCATTGTTAACGCCGCGTACGTTTTCTTCCTTAAGAGTTGTGTGGTGAGTGTCTACTAAGGTGTCGCTCGTCACTTGACTGTGGTTCTAAATTGCGACGCTCTTCCCCAATTACCCTCGTATAGCACTAGTGCGACGATATAGCACCCTAACAGTTTTATTCATTCTCTGTCCCGATGATAAAGTAGCATGAACAGAGAGTATTATGGCAGTTCTACCATAATTTTTAATTGCAGGTATAAAAAGCTTGTAAAATTTATTTTTTCAAAATCACTTTAAATGTTTGTCCAAAGGTTTATAAGGGTCTTAGAATTACGAAAAAAAGTTTAACAAAGCTCATTTGTAAAAAACAAAAAAAAATAAGGGATGGCAGTTTTTAAAAAACGCAGATGCTAAACCGGTCTAAACCGGGCTTCCGAAAGTAACTGTTTTTCAATGAAACCGAAATCTCAAGAAACCGGTTAGTCTTAAAACTGGTTTCAGTTTTACATCCCTAGATCATTACGACGCGGCGGTAAGGACCGGAAGGTAAGGGCATTCACGCTGTCTTCCCGTCTTTTTTGTGTTGAAGCTAACACCAGTTTCATAAAAATGGATTTTTTTTACTTCTTGTACTCCACTTAAACATATTTATAAAAAAAAATTCAATTATCAAGCAAAAATTAACCTTAAACCTGGGAGACTGTAAGGAAAGCAATAAAGCCTCGCAGCCAATTTTACTGAGTTTTTTTTAATGTTGGGCTTATTGGTGAATTTTAGCAAAATTATGTGGCTACTAACTGAAATGTGAGTTTTCTGCAATACAGTTTTCATGGTTGAAGAATCACTGTTGCTCAATCCAGGGCCTCTCTTCACCACTTTAGGAATGAGGTCAATGAATGTATCAAAACCCAGAGACAAAGTTAGGAGACTAGAAAAACCCCTTATAAATATTAAAAGCCAAAATTTAATGGAAGGAATTTGTTAAGCTACAGTATTAGTTCAATTTAAAATCCAAATGTAATTTTCAGCTCAAAAATGTGTTAGCTTGAGCCCTAAACTAAAAATTTGACATTCGGGACACACGACGGTAAAGACTTTTCTGCATTGTTTTGTGTTATAAAAAAATTTTGGAGTTTCTTTGCCTTAAAATTCCTCTTTGCAATTATATAAGGACCAGTTTTTTAGTATAATAAGAAAAAATTGTTAAGAAATATTAATTTTTTTAAGTTATGCCCAAGGGACATAAAATTAAAAATTATGGTAGAATTGCCCATTATTTTTTATTGCTTTATTTATGTATTGTTTATATATTTCAAATATTTTGCACATTTAGCACAATCATTTAATTGTATTATGTTTTTTTTATTGGTTTTAGTTTATTTCCTATTTCAGCTTTTTTTTTTTCATTTGTGGTTTTTTTTTCATTCACGGGTGACAATATTAAAGTGGACAACTAAAATTTCTATTTGTATTCTTGTAATTTTTTCTCATCTATACATAAGACGCAACTTCCGTTGGTTTGTAAAAGACACGAGATCTAAAGAAACGCGCAAATTTGGCACAAAAATTCATCTCATCTCCGGAACAAACATAGGCAAAGAATTTTTCGAGCCAGACAATTTCTTCTATCGTTTTCGAACGTTTTTATGTTTACCATTCAATGCATTGAAGACCTTAGAGGTTTATTACTCCTTAAACTTTACATTTTCAAGGATTGTGTATTTAGTTTTATTTTACGCATGTTTTAAAAACGATTTTGAAGCATATTTAGCTTATTAAACTTTAATAAAATTTTCAAAAAGATTAATTTTCATTTTCAACAGCATTAATCATCAGCATTATCACTAGGGAGATGATTTTAAATTTTACTCCAGTAATTGAAATTTTAAATAACCGAGAGATTGTAACAACCATTTACGTTTCCTAAAAAGGCTTTTAATTGCATAACTAAAAAATAGGATATTAAAAAAAGTTTAATTGCAGCTAAAAAATTATAAATAAGCATCTAAAACAAAAATCGTTTGCTAGCTTTTTAGCAGTTAGAAAAAATATTTAATATTAAAAATAAAAATCGTTTGTTTTAGTATCATCACAGTTAAATAAATACAAATAAATATAAAAAATGCAAATCATTTGCTGTTTGCTGGAGCGGCTTTATAACATCTAAACAATTAGATCATGTAATTCGCTTTCATTAAGAATATTTTAGGGGGCTGGGGAGCCCAGTCGGTTAAGCGCTCGCTTAGCATGCGGAAGGTCCCAGGTTCGGGTCCGGGCATCGCCAAAATAGCTGCCGACCTATAAACGGCCCGTGCAGCCAAAAATGTCCGACGAATAATACCCCGTGTAAGGGAGTGCACGTTAAATATCCTTCAAAGTCCTAACGCTGCGTACGATGTCGCCCTTAACGGTTGCGTTGGGTGCCTATTCAGGTGTGGCTCGTCACCTGACTGTGGTTCTAAAATACGACGCCCGTCGCCAATAGCCCTCGTGTAGCTCCAGTGCGACGATAATTCAAACCAAACCAAACTAAGAATATTTTATTTTCTGCTCGGGAGACCAAGAGTGATTATTTTAAATTGAGATTAAAATTTTGACCACTTGGAAGAACAGATTATACCAATCTTTGTCCTGAACACATTTTTTTCTGCCATTTTAATCGATTATTGATAATGCCTAAAAGAAAACCCAAACATATTGGTCGTAATTAAATTTAAAATAACTGATTATTCTCCATATCTTATGTAACTAAAATGAAAGACAAAAAATAGTTAAATTGACTGTTAAATTAATTTTTTCACTTCTACCCGTGCAACGTCGGGTATAACAGCTAGTAGATTAATAAATCGATTAGATTGTGGTATCTGGAAGGAAGTTATTGAGAACAGGAATCATGCTAGTGAATAGTTTTTTTAGAGACAATTTTCAGTAACAAAAATTTTCTTGTTCACCTCTGCGTGAAAAGGTTGCATATGATATAACACCGTGCGCAGATAAGTGGCGTATTGGACAAATATGGCTTTCAATTTGAAAAAGTATTTAATTGTTTCAATTGAAAAAGTATTTAATTTTTTCAATTGAAAAAGTATTTAATTTTTTCAATAGAAAAGTATTTATTTGTTTGATTGAAATAGTATTTATTTGTTTCAATTGAAAAATTATTTAATTGTTTTAATTGAAAAAGTATTTAATTGTTATAGGGGAGAGTGTTGTACCTTGGGAAGCTTGTACCTTGGGACACTGACAATTTCTTAGAATCCATTGGCAATATTCATACATTGTTTATTTCTAATAGTAGCCTTAACTAACAGACATCATCAAAATAAAATTTAACACTAGAATCATTGAATTGATGAATTGGTGACAAAAAAAAAATATTTCATTACCCCAAAGTAAATATTTTTCTCATTCTAATATAATTTTTTACCTTTGTACTTTTACAAAAAGTCAACTGCATTTTATTTTCTTTATAAAAGAGAAGACTTTAAAATATTTTGGTTATGAGAAAATAATGATAATGCATTTAGATTGGAAACTATCTTGCTTTTATTTAAACCTTGTAGTGTGTTGTACCTTGGGACAGTAAAGCATATTGTATCATCATGTTAAATAATTTGGGACAGTTTATCCTCTCTACTTTAAATGGGTGGCAATTTTTTAGTTTCAAGCTGCCAGAATGAAAAAAATATATTATAGAGGAATATATTGGTGTGTTGAAATGCTGCTTTTAAATTTTTATTTTGACTATAATTATCGAAGAAAAAATTAAAATGTAAAAATTGTCCCAAGGTACAACACTCTCCTATATGTTTGTTGGGATACAGTAAGCATATGCTTTATTTTTCTATAATTAAATGCAATGGAAATTTTGAACTTCAGACGACTCTCTTGAAATATAAACTTTTTGAAGATACGTCTCTTTTTCTCGTATGGTTCGATTTGTAATTAAAGGTATAATTTTGTTTGTAGGGTTCAGTCCTAGCAACTCAATTGTGGTATAATTTTGTTTATTATAGAAAATTACTTGTATCTATCTTCTAAAATTACTTATAAATTTACTGGGTACATAAATTGGAAATATTTTAGCAAACCAACACGAATTGCGTTCTCAAATAATTGCATTGAATAATTTAACCTGTACAATTTCTATTTATTGCAATACAATAAGTATTTATAGTAGTTTATAATTTATAGTATTTCAAGTCAATTCCAATTTACCATTTGCTATGCAATTACTTTTTCTATTAAAAAAATTAACTAATAGACTTCAATCAATAAATAACTTTATTATAGTATTCAACTTCTAAATAAATAAATTGTTCGTCTTCGTGACCAAATCAACTTCTAATTGCCTCCTAAGGTTTGGATGGTTCTTTGTATCCAATCCATGTAGTGGGCCGTTTCAGTATAGACCCCAGGGTACTTTGGCTGGGCACATCCTCTTCCCCATGATACTATGCCGATCAAAGTTGAAACGCCATTTTCTGATCTCTGCACAAAAGGTCCGCCTGAATCGCCCTAAAAATATAGAACATTTCATATTTAGTACTTTAAATTAAGTATTAAGGTAGGCGAATACCCAAAATTCTAAAATTTTTACTATTACTTTAATCTTTTCCAAATTTGGCATAGTGATTTCAACTATAATGAGCAATGCTTTTTAGGCAATTTTTTTTATTTAAATATAATTGATTTATTTTAAACGGTGTTTTTCACCTAAAAAAAGGGGTTTGCTCCAACACTTCTAGTATAAAAAGTTTTACATTAATTTACCTAAAATTTTTTACAGATGCTATTTCAATATATATCTGTGCCATGAACCTCTAACATCAGGTGTAAATATATAAGTTTTTTTTTAAAGAAATGTCCAAGTTTAAGTTAATCGAAAAAAATCCTTTTTTTGTGCTTAATTTATAACATTTTTCTTAATAACTTCTTTTATAATTTGTATGCAACTCTAGAGGGTCATTGCATGCATCATTTCAAAACGAAGAATTTAACACATAATTAATGTTTATAGGATGAAAATTCAATGTGGTAGACTTGTTAGCGCAAACCTCCTTTTTTAGTAGAAAAACACCGTTTAAAACAAATTAATTATAATTAAATTTGAAAATATGCCTAAATAGTATTATTCATTATATTTGAAAGCAGTATGCCAAATTTGGAAAAGATTAAAGCAATAGTAAAAACTTTAGAATTTTGAGGAATTTTGGGTATTCGCCTACCTTAAGAGGGACCAGACTCGAAAATTTTCCAGACCAAAAAACACATTTGGAGATTTTTAAAATGGAATAATATTTCAAATGTTACCTACAAAATGGTATAATTTGGTAGGCAATATGTCCATTGGAAGTTTTTTTAATTATTTTTTAAAAAATACTTTCTATATTAAAGACTACTAAAAATATACTTTAAGCGCCTTTTTCTCAAAATGCATATTTTACGACAAATGAACCTTTTTCTCAGTAACTTCTGAATATTTTGCTTGGATATTTTTTTCACATAAACCCCATTAGGTATTTTTACACTTTCTGTAATATGTTTTTAAAGAAATATTTATTACTTTCTTTTTTAAATTATTTTGTTGATTTTTTATGAAAATGTAAAAAACAAATTTTCGAAAATTCATTAATTAAAAACTATTATGTTTATTTTTTTCTAAAATCATATGACACACTGGGTAAAAGTGTTTGAACTTTAATTGTGAAAAGTTTTAAATTAATTCAACAAGTAGTTCCCGAGAAAAAAAATACATAAAAATGACAATTTTAACATGGGCGTCAATGTTGGCTCCGGTCCCCCTTAAGTGCCTTAAAATGGGCTTTTTGAACTTTAAATGGCAAATATGTTACTTAACCATGTGTGCGACATAAAGACATTACATCGTTGCATTTTAATTAAGTCATCAAGATCAGATAGTAATTTATAAATTTAAATTACTTAAAAGTTTTGTCTTTTAATTTCATTTGCATGCAAAGATCATTGTACAATGTATTCTCGTAATGTGATATTTATCTACATTGCTAATTTCAATTTCTGATATTTTTGCTCACTTAAACAAAAGCATCATCTAATTATATGACGTAAACTTAAAAAACTACAAATGCTATAAAAATATAACCAAACGGTTAGAAAGAATTTTTATCAGTGTTACAGGTATGATAATATTGATGCATGCAAAAATACAATGGTTATTTGCATATACAATTTTTACTTGATTTTTATTAACTATATACCACGGACTTTTTATCACTTTGCTTTATTGCTTAAAGTTGAGAAAAAATGAATCATTTGGATTCATTTTCAATTATTTATTTATTTTTAAAACTCATTTTTATCATCTTTAATATTTCAAAATTATATACATGGAAAATTTTAAAATGATTTTTGCGGCAGTTAAATACTTTGAAAATCCTTTAAATATTTTACCTGGCATGAATCTTTGCCACCTTCTTCATATCCGGCACACAGCATAGTGTCTTGAAAAGCGTCTTGGTAAGCTTCTTTGCACTTGGCATCTGGTAAGATCGGGACATCAACAGCTTTCAATTGGGCAGAGAGAGAACCTCCTTCAAAGATATGCAAAAAAGATTTTTTTAATTTATACAAGAAACTTTTAAAATAAAACTCATTTCTAAAATAAAATTATTCAAATATAATTAATTTTTAAATATAATTATTGAAAAAAATATATAACTAGAATTTATAGTGTTAATTATTGAGAAAAAAAATATGGTACCACTATCACTCAGAAATACCCGACAGTTTTAGTAAATTTAACGGTATCGAAATTATGGGAAATACTCATTGTGTGAATTACCTAATCTTAAAGTATAGTTTTCTTTACGAGAATTACTGTCAAAAGAATAAAGTATATTATCTATTATAAAGAATATTGCCTAAAAGTAATAGTTATTTTATTATTTTTTACATAAAATTACGTTAAATTTTTACGTTAAATTTTATTTATCATAACATTTAACATAAACAGCATTCAACAAATTAGGATGTAATTATAATGGCAAATTGTTTTTTAATTATTTAAAACAATAAATAATTATGTAAATTACTTTTTTATATACCTAAATATTAATTTTTAATTCTTTGTTTCGCATGAAATGTCTTAAAATATCTAGATTTTACTAAATGATAAGTCAAATGTAAATAATCATTATCTTTATTCAAATATCCATTTGTGATAACAAAAAAAAAACTATAACTAAAGCTTGTTTTTATAATACCCTTTAATTTCTGGTACAAACTATTTAGTGATCTACATAACTTATAAATTGCACTCTTAACTACTGACATTTAAAAGAAACTAATGACATTTAATGTTTTGGTAAGATTTCTAATCCAAAGCGGAAGAAAAGTGATGTTTAAAAAACACTAGATTTAAAATGCTGTTAGGATTTTACGTGCTATTAACTGTCAACTTAAATGGTTGACGTAGCAAAGCTGTTTGGGAGACGAAACTAATGCATTGGAAGGCCAAGCTAATAAATAATAATAATAAAACAGTAGCTATATTATGAAAGAATTTCGTTAAAGATTTTAATTTTTTATTTCGATGAATATCCTCTTGTATATTCTTTTACTCCTTACAAGGTTAGGTTAGTTTGAATTATTGTCGTACTTAAAGACATACGAAATCCGTTTTAGTAAAAGTAATAATACACAACATTTACGACACATTACACTGTTATTTTTTTTACGTGGTTTCACCAAAAGTATGGTTTCTAGTAGCTGCAACGGATGTATGGTGAATGTTTCGAAATATTTTCGGTGTTCGGTGAATCCATTTTTCAAGTTTTTGTTTCCAAAACATGAAGCATAGTTCAACTTTACACCGAAAATATATGACACATTTCACCGCACAGCCGTTGCAGCTACTAGGAACCATACTTTTGGTGAAACCACGTAAGAAAATAACAGTGTGATGTTTCGTAAATGTTGTGTATTATTACTTGTAATAAAACTGATTTATATTACTTAATATAATATAATCGAAACCATTATTCTGGTGAAACCAAGCACAATTTTTTTAACAGTGTATCTGGCATTACACATATATTAATCACTAAATTTCTACTTCTAGGTGGCATGAATTAATCACCAAAACTAATTATCATAAAACAACTAATATTTATATCACATGAGCAAAAAGAACTTTCACAAGATTCATTATAAAAACTAATAATATTAATATACAAATAATTTCATTTTTACCTTGACTTGTAGTGCCCCATCCAGTAACAGTCCCGATACCAGTTATGTTGTCTGCCAAATCTCTTGATGGTAAACATGCTCCGTTTATAAATCCTTCTGAATCTTTAATATTAAATGGGGTAGTTGTTCTCAAAAGAGCTATATCGTTTTTCAAGGAACTCATAGGATTGTAACCCTCGTGGACAATTGGTACTACCTATAATATATTAATAAATGCTTTAAATGTAATTAAAAAATTATTTATATATTGCAACTATTATGCTGTCAAGAAATTTAGACACCCCCAAAATTGTGCAATGGTACACGTCTTACTGTAACGAAACCTTTGACCAATGAGTTTAATGCCACAATTATGACTGGACATTCTGCTGGTGAAGATGTACTTCTCTCGAGAATTCCAATCATACCATATGATGTCCCATTCCAATTCAAACGATTACAGTTTCCTATCCGTGTAAGTTTTGCCATGAGCATAAATAAGGCTCAGGGACAATCTCTAAAAATTGTTGGACTAAATCTAATGAACCCATGTTTCTCGCAAGGTCAGTTATATGTTGGAGTGTTCGAGAGTAGGTATTTCTCAAAACCTACATATCTTGGCTCCGAACGGAAGAACTGTAAACATTGTTTATCCAGAAGCTCTTATTCATTAAAGTATAAATATTTTTGATGATGGCATCCACTGTTTTGGTAAATCTTGGGTACTCTATCAATCTTATTAAAAAAAGAACCCCATTTCAAAATTCTTATGATAAATTTTGTATCAAGTTAACGGGCTCCCAGCAAGGCGGGACCATACAGCTAGTTATACGATAAAGCCAGAGTGACTGCGTATAATTGTCATTAGTTTAGTACACTCTATTGAAGTAAACGGGTAAAAATATACAATTCATCAATAAAACTGCGAAATTATGCCATTATCCACTTTAAATTAGCATAATATCGTATTTATGTTCAAACTTTTGCATCATAAAAATTTATATTTTATGAAAAAATTATTGTTATAGTAATTCAAATTTTTTTTTAATTATATCACTTAAAAATATTTTTTAAATATTTTTAGGGGTTTTTTCTTTTTGTAATTCTACTTTCACAATTCTAAATTTTACAGCTAAATTACATCATTGTCGAAACTTTTGCATCGCAGTGTACAGATATTTTTTGTACGTAATATTTTTAAATGAAATTATAAATACCAAGTGAGTGGAAGGGTAGCTTGCTCTCGTTGTTATGTTAGATAATCCTGCAGTAACTCGATATGTTGTAAAATAGCCTCTAAAAATAATGAACGAAAATAAAACTTATAAAGCAGCTTATTAATTATAACAGTCACTTATGAGCGTTTCAAAATGTAAGCATCATCATCAGAGAAAATAATTAATAAAGGTTGTTAAATTCAGTTTGTTTGGTACTAAACACTGATACTTTCAAATTATTCAAAAGAAAGCGTTAACATAAAACCAGAAAGTTCAATATGAGTTTCATGTGTTTAGTTTTGAGGCACTTATTAAAAGTTTATTGAGAATTTTAGTATATAATATGAAGCATTAATTGAATTCGCAGAAAGTATATTCACACTTATATTCGGGTAGTGTAAATATTAATGGTAATACAATATTTTATGAATAATTTATTCTCAGTAAAAATTTTTAATAGGTATTATTTTTCGCTAATATGATAAATGTTTTCTACGACCCATTAATGACTTCATTTGAATTTTTAAATTTTTGTGGATAAAATTTTTTACAGTATAACTTACTTTTTCGTTGATATGAATGAACTAAAAATGCAAATGAAGAATACCTACTTTCTTATTATAAGTAACTTATAATTTCTTGAAAATATAATTGAAAAAATTTGCTGTGTATCTAAACCATTTTTTTGTTAATTTAATCAGTTCATTTATGCATAATGATAAACACTTTTAATTTACAATTGAAAAATTCATAAAATTTGATTTTTTAATTTTTTTAGATATGTACTGTCCGATAAATAATTTTTTCTTAGACATCAACGTCTGCTTACCCTGCAATGCAGTGAGCTGCCGTAATAGCCCAATTTGGATTGATGATCGTAGCTCCACATATATGTTGAAAGTCACTAATGACCGGTAATATCCTCATTTGTAACGACAACTGTAGAATTATAACAGGATGAAACATCAACAAAATGAATGAAAATACACAAACTTTACTTTTTTTTATGTATTTTCAATGCTCTTATACAACTTAACTATCTTGGATTGTAATACTTGTAATATAACCGTACAAGTTTTAATCATTTATGAATAATTAAATCTTGCACCATATCGTGGTTATCTTTTATCTTACTTAAAAGAACTTTATAACTTAATCAATGTCAATTACAGTTTATCTCCTTTTTAAAATTACCTAATGATTATGAATTAATGACTACTGTAAACATATTGTAATTAATATTTTTAACGTATATTTTCTATAAAATGCTGAACATAGATGGAAATCGAATAAAGTATCATTTAACTTACCTGCCAAGGAAATTCTCCGTCAACTGCATTTCGTCCACCAACAATCTTGTTACCCGATACAGATGTTTTACTTATCCCACAATTCTCGATATTTGGACTATCTTGACTTTTTACCACTGAAAAGTTTCTTTAGCTTTAAATCAATTATAAATGTATAAACATTAGATTCTTGTGCTTAATTGTGCGTAACCAACTAGTAATTTTTCTAAACCTATTATTAAAAGTATTAAAAGTATTTTTCAATACAGTTATTTCCTATGTTATGTATGAAACGTGCGAGTCATTTCTCAGAAAATGTACAATTGGATGCCAAAAATTTCCAAGAAATATATATTGAGGGTGTTTTTTTAACTAAGGTTTTCACATTTGACTGCAAATTACTTATCTTTTGCAGAACACCTACAAACGCGTTAATACAACATTCCATTTGTATAACAGAATACTGTCAGTGGCAAAACAGAACGCGATTAGTATTTTTTGTTGTTTCTATACTTTTAATTTTGCAATTAATGAAGTTTTGTAAACGGACGTTATTTTATTCCTATAATTTATTCATTTATAGTCATAACAATCATTAGATTGAGTTTTGTTTTATTAATGCAAACACAAATCATCATTGAAAACAATAGTTTTTATAAAGTAACGTGATTTTATTGTGATTGACCAACTAAAGAACACGCGAAATGCCAAGGTGACACAGTGCACGGGCATGGTTTTTCATAGTCTGTGGACACAAATTTTAACAAAAAAAATAAATGATTTTTTTATTTATTTTTTCAACTTCAGTAGGTAAATAAAATACTGATTTTACTAAATTCAAGTGTGGAAGTACATATTTTTTCTAAATATCAGAGAGATATTGCTGGGGCAAGTTTTTGTACATTTTGTGAAAAATAACACGGCTATTTTTTTTATTTGGAGGGGCTTATGTGGTTATAATAGTTTTCAATGCAACTTAATATTAGTATTATATCAGAAATTTTAAGTCATCAAATTACGTATTTAATAGTGTTAGATAATTATAATTTAATTGAAAGTACTAGACTTTCAAATTGAATTACACATTTTTTTAACAGTTAACATCACTAGAAAATAAATGACAAAATCTATCTTTTGCTATTGGAACAATATAGATTTCCTTTTCAGGGGTTTTTAATTGTATCTTAAGCTTGTTTTTTTGTAAGTTTTATACCCAGAATTTACCCTTTACATTAATAGACGATAAAATATTACTTTATAAATGATTTTTTTTAACTTTTTAGAATACCTTAAAGTATTATCAGAAAGCTGTGAGTAAATGATTAAAATAATTCCCGTTATTTAATTTGTATGGCAATTATTATTTTCAGTTCGAAACTTAATATTCAAAATATGTATTTTAAATTTAAAAAAATTATCTAAATAAAATTTTAAAAATTAAATCCTAATTGATATTTACATAAATAATTAATAATGTACACAACAAACTATTAACGTAAAATATATCTGGAAAAATTACTTACCAGATAATGAACTGAACACTGTCAAGCACAATCCTGTGAGAAACATAACTGAGCTATTCCACAAAGTTCCAGATGTCAAAAACTTTACACCCGAAAACGTAAGAGGCCTTTGAGTTTAACGGCATTTTATATGAAAAATATTTTAGGTTAATTGTATTTATGGCAACGTGAATTATTTTATTTAAGAGATTACGAAAATAATCTATGAAATAAAAAGAAAATGTCCGAAACAGTACAACGTCGTCTTATCAAACAAAGTAATATTTTTAAGTTTTTGGGTTAGCTTGTCAAATGGAACAATTTTTTATACGAGTGCTAATATTGAAGAAAATTCACATATCAATGAAACAAAGAAATTAGCAAAGTCAGTACAATTTTACATAATGTATGAGATTAAAATTGATCGTAATCAATATTAGTTTTACTTAATTTTTTGCTTTAAAAGGAATATGGAAAGAGGACTAAAATTAAAATAATATTAAAGGAAGTTTTTTTTTTTGTATATTTTTTTTCGAACAAAGACATTTATGAATCGATAAATAAATTCCAAAATATTAGGTTGCTTAAATTTGGCTTTTATGTGCTTACATTCAAGCTCAATTTAAATAATAAACAAATTAATTCAAGCTTTTAATAGACACTTGATCATTAGATTAATTTATGGACAAAAGTGTTTATGAAATTACTTTTTTAAAAGCATTGTTTACTTTTTTTTAATTACTGTAATATTTTGTAATGATAATTTTAATGCACAAAAAATAACACATTAATTTGAGGGGAAAACAAATACAAAAGTTATAATACAGTATACAGAACACCAAGGTTCACAAGGACCATATTGACGAACATAAAAAAGTTATCTAATGTAAATTTACAAACATATATTACAGACAATATAAATGAAAATTTAAATGCATGCAACTTATAGAAGTTACAAAAATACATGCGAGTTATTGAATACCTGTGAAACTACCCAAACTATAATTAAATAATAATTGCTAACGGATAAACAAAATGCAAAGGAAATGATCCCATAAGACTCAAGTAAGAATTTTCAGAAAATTGTGCACATTATGTGTTTCTTTTTATATAAAAAAAACTTGTTCTATTTAAATAAGTGGTACAGTTTTATGTGTAACCATATGTAAACTATAGAGAATGCATCTCTTTGTTATTGCAATAACTTTCTAATAAAAATATAAGCAATGGCTTAAAATATTCTTACAAAGGTTCCATGTAAAACCAAAAATTAAAGTACGTTTTATAAGAACTATTCTAGTGAACACAATAATAAATTATCAATTGCTACTTTTTTAATAACAGTTTAAGCGAAAATATTTTTCGTTGTCAACGAGAACTTTAATGTAATTAATAATAATAAATCGTGAAACACTACTTAAATTGTATTGCTTTAAAGTATATTATTAAAGTAATTGGGAAGCACAATTTTAGGTTTCTTCTCGTTACTCTAAGAAGCTGATAAATTAGAGGGTGGACCAAAATTATATCAGCTGGATAGTTTATAAAAGAATTTATGGTTTGCGTACCGAAACTAATCAGTTTTAATTTTATGTATTGGCAATATATTTTTGCTGTTTTACACAAAGTTCACTATGCTTAAAATCAAAATTAATTATTAAGATAGCATATATATGCGTTACTGTGATTGTTAAAGTTCGCCGGGAAATTTCGTCATTTACCTTATCCTTATAATATCGTAACGAATTATGAAAAGCCAACTTCGAAGTAATAATTTCTTTGAATAACAAGTCATTTCGATTATTATCGATGTCAATTTTCAGACTGATTTTTTTTCAAATTCCATGTTCATTTTTTTTCCGAATGAAAGTTAGGGGGCTGGGGAGCCCAGTCGGTTAAGCACTCGCTTAGCATGCGGAAGGTCCCAGGTTCGGGTCCGGGCATCGCCAAAATAGCTGCCGACCTATAAACGGCCCGTGCAGCCAAAAATGTCCGACGAATAATACCTCGTGTAAGGGAGTGCACGTTAAATATCCTTCAAAGTCCTAACGCTGCGTACGATGTCGCCCTTAACGGTTGCGTTGGGTGCCTATTCAGGTGTTGGCTCGTCACCTGACTGTGGTTCTAAAATTCGACGCCCGTCGCCAATAGCCCTCGTGTAGCTCTAGTGCGACGATAATTCAAACCTAACCTAACCGAATGAAAGTTACAATTTTTTTTTACAAAAACTGCTAACAATCTATGACTAAAGTTGTTACTTAATTCTTACGTAAAAGTTCAGGATGAAATAAAATAACGACGATGCGTTTACAAACCGCTATCACATACCGAGATAAAATAAAAGACTCTTCCATTGTCATATTTCCGTCATATGGTAGAAATGAAGTTTATTTATGGTCGTAAACAACCAATAAAACCAACGGTGGCATAAAGTAGGATTTGACAATGACACGGAATTTAATGTATAAATCATAAAAAAAACCAGGAAGCGTATACACTTTATACTATGTTAAAATAGATTTTTTTAGTATAAATTTTAAATAAATCGTTTAATCAATTTAATTAAAAAAAATTCCCTTTAACACATAGCATTTAATATCATTAAAAATCCTATCTATAAATTAATCTATAATTAATGTATAATTTTATCAATAAAAATGTCGTTAACTTCTGATTAAAGATCAATGAGCATATGAAAACATTTCAGTTGATTCGGTGATTCGTCTATAAAAAGAATTGGGATTTTACAATTTTGCACTAGAACTTTTCTTGGATTTTCGAAACCTCACAAATTTACAAGTCACAATTAAGTTCCTTCTTATGGAGTAAATTATTTCCAAAATTTACTCCATAATTTCAACCACCTGGGATACAATTATAAGAATTATTCATGTTATCCAAAACTAAAATTATTTTTTTAAACATATTTAAAGCTAAATGTTAAAATTAGCCAAAATTATATAGTTTCAATTGATATTAATGGGGATTATTATTTTTATTAATTATTTGATTAACCTTTTTCTAATCAATTTATGTTTATTTAAGATTGTTTAAGATACACATATATTCCTGTAAATAGCAAATTAGATTGTTTATACAATGTACAAATGGGTGTGTTCTAGCACTCATAAAGTGATACAATAAGTCAATAACTCAAAATTCTTCACATATTGTATAGGTTATTTTAGCATATTTTGTAAAGTCACTCTTTGTAAACATTATTACAAAGAACTTTAACTGTATCTTAAATCAAAGAAAGTTATGAACCATTTTCTGGGTTATCACTTAGGCTTTGCAATGGAAGATTGAAAAAAATAGTTTTCAATGATCTCAGTGCAAGTGTTTCTTTGTGTGATAGTGAAAAAAAATAATCCTTATTAATTTATTTTTAAAAAAAACTTCGTTTTCAAATATATTTGTCGTGCAATTTTTGTGTAGTTGCGCTAAAATACGCCAAAAACGAATTCTGGACACTATATCCCCTTAAATCCTAACAAACTACAAGCCCAAACAGTAACGCTTTTCAACACTTCGATCCAATTCCCCAAAACCACCGCAACGACAAAAACAAGTTATTAAATCCACAACACACTTTGACTCAGTCAATTTGGATATCGCACACTTTCTCACGATACATCTCATCGTCTGTAACCCGTAACGAAGCAAAATAAACAACAAAAGTGGGCCTCAAAAGCAAGCTGATACCTTCACGGATTGCTCCCCGATGCAGTGGCGTAACCTGTTACGTTCTGCTCCAGTGGCGTAAGCAGATGCCGTTCTAGCCACTGCCCATAGACATGGGTTTACTCATTTCAAATCACTTAAAGATTTCTAATTAGAATAAAATGCGCGTTGGCGGACTCCAAAGAGGACTAACATCATACCCAAACCACGTGGAATTGGCAGATCAACTTGGCGTGATTTCAAAAACGTGTTGTTGAAATTATTGGCATTTCACTTCATTTATATGAGTATAAATGATTTTTAGTTTGTTGCATTTTGATTAAAAAAGTAAATTTGCATGACTTTTTACAATAGCTTTGAAAAATACTTTCTTAATTGAAGAGATCAGTGGAAGAATGTGTGTGTGACATTTTCGAAAATGAAGTGACATTTTCGAAAAAATTTAGTTTTTTTTTGTCAATGAACATGTTATTCCCTCCTTTAAAGATAATAAGACACCCCTTTTCATAAACTTTAAGCTAAGAAAATGTTTTATCTTTGGAAAGTGCCGTTTTTAATGAATCTAAATGCAAATGAAAAACTTAAACCTCATTTTCACCTTTTTGTCACTTAGCACGTTCTTTTACTAAGCTCTTCAATTGTTTTATTCAATAATGTCTGCGCGCCAAGAGCAGGGATAAATAACCAAAAGATACAACCTTTCTTCTGAAGTATGCTATTCATCTGGGTCCCCTCCCCAACTTGTATTTTTACTATTAGATAGTCGGTCTACTTCATTCCTGTGAGAATCACTATTATGCCATCGAGGAAGGTCCGAGGATCACACAGTTCGCGAACTTTGATTTTCTCCACCTGAGAGGAGAGCAATTAAAATGAGGACATCAAAAACCGTTAAAAGTAATTGCATGAATTGAGGTCGTGAAATATTTTAGTAAATTAGAATGTGGTTGCTATTATCTATATAAATGTTAACCATTATGTAACCACATAAAACTGCACGAAAGATCTTATTAATTTTGTCGCTTGATTTTTTCCTCGACCAATAGCAACCTTAAAATTAAAAATTATTATTTTTTTACGGAAAAAGGTTCATGTATCCAAGGTAAACCTCGCCAATAGCCCTCGTGTAGTTCTAGCGCTTTTCTACGCTAATTCAAGAAAACCCAAGGTACAACAGGCTTATGACCTAAGTACAACGATTTCTCATTCAAAGAAACAGTGTCAAAGCGAAAATTTGAAGCAATTTCGTACTTATATTTTTGGCTCATTGTAAACATCCATTATTCGGAGTACTTTCATTTTCCGTTATAAGTCATCATCTGCTTATCGCTATTTTTTATTTTTCATAAATGATTCTTTCTAACGCATATAAGAAAAAAATACAAAAATTAAATTGTAGTACAATTTTCTACAAATTTGAATAATTTTGTTAAGATAATAAGGTAGAGAAGATTAAAAATCTATCAAATGCCAAATTTTACCAATATATATTGTAAATTATCTTGAAATAAAAAATAACAAAATAATTTATTTTAAAATACCATTATTTTTCTTGTAAAACAATTTTACTCCACGCCAAATTAAATTTGAAACTTCACAATGTCATTAAGAAACTATTAATATTCAAAATACAAAGATTTTGTTCCAGGAATATAAAAATTAAATTTGTTTGATAATCACTAAAAATAAAGGAAAATCGCTTTACATTTGTTTACCAATTTCTTTTATAGGTGATTAAGCCATCCTAGAAGATATTGCTACCTCAAGAAAATTCTTCCATAGACTGCCATTTCCACAACTCTTGAACTACAGTCTTTAACTTTCAAGACAATTGCAGAGTACAGGGAAAAAACCACTTTATTTCGTAGGCTTTCCTTAATAGCCTCTTTGGGGATGAAAGCGAGAAATCGCCTAAACTGGTGTAAAGAAACCGATTACTCGCTTTGGTTATCTTTCGCGGCAACCCTGATTCACGCAAAAGATCAGTGTATACAAGTCACACGTTTGTACAGCGAATGAAGAACCGAAAGAAAAACCGGTTTCCGGTTGCCAATGTCCGCCAAGCAAACACAATTACGGAAAGAATCTAAAGAAATGAAGCGGTTCTTCCCCTGTACTCTTCAATTCCTAAGTAACTCTCTATATTTTCAGCCAGGTGTTCTTCTTTAGCGTGAGAAATACAGAGACGAGTACAGAAAACTTGTGTCAGGATAGTTTATAATGTTGTTAATAAATATCATTTGAAATCTATTAATGAATTCAGAAGTATAGGAGAGGTGATGTGAGCCTCTTCTACACTGTCCTTACCATAACTATAACAACCAGAAATATAAGGAAAATAAATTAAGAAGAAAATATAAGGAAAATTAATTTTTCAAATAAACATTTTAAGTATTTTGTCTCTTTGTAATCTTACCAAATATGTAGGGCCACTTGACGCAAACTACGCTTTATTTTTTTTTTAATCAACATGGTATTTTTTAATTCGAGACGGAATTAAGGCCTTAAAAATATATTTTTTTAGTATGAAGGTTAAAAGAAATATCCATGCAAATTACTGGTTCTTTATTTCAATTCAATTCAAAGAAGAAATTGAAGCTTAAGGGGATCGGACACCCCCATTCCCTGTCCTACCTTGATCGGGCTGGCTAATGCTAAGTCTATGGGGAAAAAAATGGTTTTTGTTCCAAAAAAAGCAAAGAAATTATAGTAATAGTATTTTGATGCGGTTATTTTTTTGGTTGAGAGGTTATTTTTTTAAAAAAGCTATTTACTTTTTTTTTTAATCTAAATTTTTTTCGATTAAAAAAAGTAAATAACGTTTTTAAAAAAATAACCTCTAAAAGCACAACTTTATTGGAGTTTTATGAATTTAAAAAAAAACACATCAAAATATTCCTATAATTTCTTTGCTTTTTTTTTTTTTATTTGGAACAAAAACTATTTTTCCACTTAGACTTAGCATTAGCCAGACGGATCGAGGTAGGACAGGGAATGGGGGTGTCCGATCCCCTTAAGTTCCCGATCTTCCCCTGCTAGATATTGTTTTCGAACTGTTTTTCTTGGCAAGTTGAAATAATGAGGTGAATGATGTTAAGTATCAAAACCAGAAATTAGCATTAAATAAAAACATAATTAATAATTGTATTTTCCGACATATACATTTTTTTTTAATTTAAGCTTTATTCTATTGAAAGAAGTTTATAAAGTAACGTTTGATAAACTTTGTTTGATTTTATTATTGAATTAAGTTATGCTTTTCTACAGCTACAATAATAAATATTACTATTTATTTTATTTTTATTTTTAAAATTTACTCGGCCGGCGTCTAAACTTAAGTAAAAAAATACATTTTATGGCTCCATCTATTGTGAGATTTCAAAGCGAAATCTCAAATTAAATTAAGAAAAATCATAATTCTTACCCCAAAGAACTGTTTTTAAGATGCAATCAACATTTTAACTGACAGGAATATTTTTGCATTTATTCAGTAAATAGGGGAAACAAAATAATATTATAAAATAATTATTTCACAATAGTATATTCATATACACTATTTGAACATCAGTTTATCTACTTCTTTGATTTAAATACAACTATTAAAATATAAAAATTAAAATCGGACAGTATTTTTTCCAAAGATTATTTGACGATTCTGACTGAATGAAATATTAAAACTTGGAGTAAATGTTCCTATTTTTATATGCCGAAAGCTCTTAAAAAAATTTACACAAAAAAAAATTGACTAAGCTGTACTTTATTTTAAATGATTTACTTTACTGATCTTTTTTTGCGTTAGTTACGATATTTTAACCCCTTCCTATTCACACAAGTTTAAAATGATTTTGAGAGGTTTGTCCCTCTATTTCTTGGTCCCATGATACTTGAAGACTGAAGTGTTCAGTAATAATGCGTCAATAAGATAAAGAGTAAAACATTAAGTCCTAGTAACCCTGAATGATGGTTTTCCAGAAAATTATTTTTCTCAAAAATTTCAAGGCAAATTAAAAGTGAATATACGTATCCGTTCATACACATACATGGATGAATATTTATAATTTATATAATTTTTAGGGATAAGAAATAGGCACTTTTATGAATGTTCTCTTGAAGATTTTCCGATCGTTTAGACGTTAAAAGACGGATAAATACTTCCAGTTTCTGTTCAACTAAAAGTTATGTTAAGCTCGTTCACGTTGACGGTGGGAAAACTAAAATCTATTCCATATGCAACTAAATATTTTTTTATCTCTAGCGTCCACCTACAATCTCACAGTCCTATCAGTTTACTATTGTATTGAGCATATGCACCTAATTTAAAACATTTGATTACTACAACAAATGCAGCCATATAAAATAGTTTTCATAGACTGATATTTTAAAATAAAAATGTTTAAATTATTATGCTGTATGATATATGTGACACTCGTATTTGAAAATGCTGTTGGTAAGAAAACTTTATTTTCTCAAATAATATAGAACGGAACTTTTCGTTCAAATAGTTTCTTAAAATATTGATTTTCAAAACTTTATTATTCCAAAAAGCAACAATGACAATTTTCTTCGTATCTTTATATTGATTTTTTAAAATTTATTTCAAATCCTTCATTTAAAACATATAATAATTAACAATCGGTCACTATCATAATTTTATGAACCAATAAGTTTATTCTTGCTTTCAGTTAAAGTTAATAATATTAAAAATGCAAATAGTTAGAATAGTTGGCTTAGTTAGAATGTGTGTGTTAATTATTCATTGCATTTAATTAGAGAAGCTATTATTTCTTTAACCCATTAACAATCCATTTGTGTATCCCATTAACTCCTTCCTTACCAAATAAATGCGTTAACTTTAAGTTTTTAAAATTCGTTTTTCGTGTAAATTATTTTGTGCAACATAATTTGATTTGTAGTTTAGTCCTTATTTGTCTAGTATTTAGTTTATTTAGATAATCTTAAGCCTGAGGCTTATTTTCGCCGTTGCCCAATATATGATTTATGAGGTTAGTGGATGACAACTAAGTGCAGCAGTGGTACGAAACTTACTGCAAAATGTAAGCAAAATACACACACACACAAGCTTTACTTACATTATATCAAATTTATTGTGCAACACTGGTGTACTTCATAATGTCAAAAAATCTTTTTTTCAAAATTCATGTCTAGATGATTTCGGACATGAATGTATACTCGTGTTATACAAAATCTAAATGACAGCTTTACTAATTAAATTAATAATATAAATATATATTTTTTCCCAAGCTAATCCATTATCTTCTCTAACTGTCCAAAACTGCGGTAGAAGTTTGCTGCCCGCATACTTCCCAGATCGTATTGTTGGGGGAACTCCTACTCGTCTAGGTCAACATCCATGGATGGTAACTCATTTTCTTCCTACCTCTACCACTTAAGCCAATTTTAAATTCATATGATCCTGGCTTCTAACATATATTTTAGAAATAAAATTCAAAGGCTATTTTTTTCAAATAAAATTATTTAATTTTGTACCATTAAGTTTGTAGGGGTAGATACATATATATTCCGTCTTGTGTGCTTGATCAGAGACCCGCTTATAAGCCTTCGTCAAGTAGGACAGACACAGAAAGAATGTTTACTGTCACAAAAAAAAAGGAAGTTCACCCAGGGTGAAGGCGGGAATCGAAACCGCACCAGTTGCAGCGCGCAGACTGCTAGCGTAATGGTCCAAACCACTAGGCCATCCGGGCCCCATTAAGTTTGTACCATGGTTGTGAGTTAAATCTTGAGTAACTAAACTTTTTTGAAATAGATTTGTAAGAGAACAATTAAACAATACTTTTTAAACTGATAAGCATGAAAGTTAAATAGAGTAACTCTCTATAATTACCCCTCTAATGCATGAATATTTATTTTCATCCCAAAAACTACGTATCTATCTTCAATACTCATACATTTTGGGAAAATACTGAAAAAAAATTAACTGCATTAGAATTTAAAGTTTAAAAAAATTTCTGTTTGACAAAAACCAACTGCAAAATTCCAATTTTTATAATAATGACTAGAAAACTACTAATTATGTTTCAAAATAACCCTTTCTAACAATAATTAATTTTTCAACACAATTTATTTGTATTTAGGTGTACTAATATTATTATACTTTGAATACTGCCAAAAACGTAATTTCACAACAGTTAATAACCTCACTCTTTAATTTTTAATACACTTTTACTACCGTCATCTATGAGGATTATTAGTAACTGAAACTTCAAAATGGAGAAAAAACACATATTTGTCGAGAGGGAGCTCTAATTTAATAGAATAAAGTGGATTATGTTACTTGTTGCCAAACGGCAACAGTATGCATTAGAGGGTAAAACAAAACTACATATTAGATTTTCTTTTATAGTAGATAAATTTAAACATGTTTTAAGGTCTCATTGCGTGAAGAGTGGGAGCACGTATTTGAGCATGCGTGTGGAGCATCTATTTTAAACGAAAATTGGATTGTAACAGCTGCCCATTGCATTGATTAGTAAGTAAAAAATTTTCCATTGACTTATGACTGAACAAATTCCCATTTTGTTTACTTGTAAGTAAATTAATTTCCGATTGCATTGGCTTATAATAAGAAAATCCCATTGTATTTATTTATAAGCAAAAAAAAAATCATTTTTAATTTTATAAAATTCCTTAAAAAAATTAAAAAATAAAAATGAGTTCTTCTCTTCAAAATCTGAATCAAATATTTGTAAGTAAAGTGCGATATACTTGTCAATTTTTGAAAAAATATTTTCTGAAAATGAATTAGGGCTATAAAATCACATTAATCATGTATATACGTAGCTACATCTAGCAAAATATTTTGTGCATCCAATTTGACAGTAAACATTCTATTTACGTGAAAATTAAGAACGGAAAAGTTATAAATGAAAACTTTAAAATGTGTTTTTCAATAATTAGAAGCTCTCACAACTATAACTGTATTACAGTTTCAATAAGTAAAACAACTAGTATAATTCTTTATTCCTTCAAGTTTTCCAGTTTAAAAAAATCAAGTTGTACCATTGCATCCAATATTTAGTCTGCTCAAAATTTAGGGAAAATAACTGAGTATTTTCTGTTATACACTTAATAAAACTTAGCACATCTACCACGTTACGTTTAACATACACAGAACACAGGTACAATTTTTATTTATCAAAACAGTTAATTTTGCTATTCTGTTAACAGCCCTTATGAACCCAGAAAATATGAAATTTTAGCAGGTTTTCACAAGTTATCGGATGAATATGCGCCAACTGTAAGAAAATACGAGGTTTGTATACACATGTTTTTACAGAGAAAAATATTTAAGTAATTGTGTTAGAAAATGTCCAGAAAAAATAGAAAATTAAACAAAAATTGTGTAGCATGTCTCCCTTCTCTAATAAAATCATTAATAATAAATTTTAAAACATGTTTTTTATATATATTTATAATTTTTCCTGTATAGTTGATACTATTTGTTATTTAAATTTAGTTAGTGCTTCTTTGCTCCTTCTTTACTCAAATAATTACTCCTGATCCTACTAATTGAATTTTAACCGTTTATTAATTACACTCAATCATAATTACTACAATAAAAGTATCCATTTCAAATGACATTTTATCAGTTGTTAACTCTTTAATTTATTTTAGATATCCAAAATTGTAATACATCCGGACTTTGACGAAGATACCTTTGTTGGAGATATTGCTTTACTAAAAACTTCACGACCAATTGATATATCCAACTCTAAAGGATATATAAATGGAATATGCCTTCCAAAAACTAAAGAGGATCCCACTGCTTATGCGACTGTTATAGGATGGGGACATACAAGAACTGGTAATGATTTTGCCTTGTTTGGTGTTTTTTCGTATCTAGAAATTCTTAAAATAATTATGCCAAAACACACCTTAAGTTTGCAGCATTGAAATGTTCTAGGCGGAGGAAACGGCGTAAGCATTGCTGCTGGTGCCGAAATTTTGCCTGCTCTGATTGGTCGCTCCTTTGCGATACGTTCACCCTGATATTCGTGCGCCATGTTACGTCAAAATCGAAGGAAAAAATAATTAATATTTCATTATAGCTGAAGCAAAAACTAATAAAAATAATAAAAGTATGTCTTGAAATAACGAATAAATTGGTTTATTGAATATGTGTGAAATACCTTTTTTTATTCGATTCTCGCACTCGAAAATGAGAACTGTTTACCCTTTTTCTCGTAGAACATTTCTATACTGCAAACTTAATATAAAAACTTTGATATTTTTATGCTGCAAACTTAATATGAAAACTTTGATATTTTTACCTTAGTACTTAATATATACGTAGAGTGTATTCCAAACAAAATATAATTATATATAAAATAACTATAAAATCAGAAACACTTCACCAAATGATGTGATATTTGACGAGAACGTTTTGTTTCCCGAAAAGCAATGGACGCATGGAATGATCTAGGAGGATGGAAAGAACAGGAGTAGTCACGCGGATTTGAGGGGGAACTGAGTGAAGCCAGAGGTGGAGGGGAACCGGGGGAAGGCTGTTATCAATATCTACCCCTAGTTAACATGGGGTTCTATGGGAGAATTTACGATTTTTCGTTTTAAATGAAAAAAATGTTATCACATAATGAAAAACGAATACACATATGTATATTTCTAATATGCTCAGTAGATATATATGTATTATTTAAAATACAATTACAAATAAACACCCAAAACTAGGCGATATTAATATTGGTTCCTCCGGAAATCTTAAAATTATTTAATAATAACTTGGATTTTTTTAAATCTTTTATTAAATCCTAAAAATCTGCTGTTCGTCATTAAAAATTATTATTTTTGATCGAACAGATTGTTTAACGAATATATAACAGAACTTTTATTTAAGTTGCATATGAAATGCGAAATAAAGTAATCTTATTATTATATTTTATTCGTATAACTTGCGTATATTCTTTTTATTAAACAATTTTAATTAATGATAACCAATAAATGCTTGAAACTGATTTGATTACTTTTTTGGTGTCTACTTGTTATTTTAAAAAAGCTAATATATTAAGTATTTTTTTACTAATTTGAAATAATTACTGCGATACTTATGCTACTAAATCAACTTGTAGCTATTTTTATGAATAAAAAAAAAATCAACTAATAATTTTTTTTAATCAAAAATACATTAAATGGAATTTTTACATTTAAAGTTGCTTAAATAGAGTTAATTAGCAGGTTTTTATGTTATGTTTGTCACTATTTTTATGAATAAAATAGAAAATCCACTAATAAAGATTTCTTTCTTTTTTAAATAATATTCTATGATACAATGTTTACAATTGAAGTTATATTCAAAAAATATTCATTCGATTTTAAATCTATACTGGATCTATAATAGTTTAAATTATTTACTTAATTCCAAGAGGGGATTCTTATTAGGGACTTTTACAATATAAAAAATTTAACGGAATGTATATAATTGAAGTACTCAAAATCGATTCAATGAATAGATTTTACATGTATACACTAATTAACAGGAACATAAATAAATTATTGTTTTGTATATACCTTATATTTTTATTAGCTATGCTACAAGTATTAGTGGTTTGGTAGCATAAGTATCACAGTAATTAATTGTAAATTGGTAAAAAAAATACTTAATATATTAACTTTATTAAAACTAACGCGTGTATACGTCAAAAATAGTAATCACATCAGTTTTAAGCATTTACTGGCTATCATTAATTAAAATTGTTTAATAAAAATAATATACGCAAGTAATACGAATAAAATATAATAATAAGATTATTAACTTTATTTCGCATTTCATATGCAACTTAAATAAAAGTTGTAATATATATTCGTTAAAAAAATCTCTTTTATCAAAAATATTAAACATTTAATGATGAACAGTAGATTTTTAAAATGTAATAAAAGATTTTTTAAAAAAATAAAGTTATAACAAAATAATTTTAAGATTTTCAGAAGAACCAATATTAATATTGCCTGGTTTTGGGTGTTTATTTGTTATTGTATTTTAAATAATACATGTATATCTACTGAGCTTATTAGAAATATACATATGTGTATTCGTTTTCCATAATGTGATCACATTTTTTTCATTTAAAATGAAAAATCGTAAATTCTCCCATAGAACACCATGTAAAAGTGGGGTAGATAAAGGTCCCTTTCTCCCAAGAGGGAGGGGAAAGCTTTTTCGCTTCACGCCCAAGGCCACATGACTACTCCTGTTCTTTCCATCCTCCTAGGGAATGATGGAGCAAATACATAAAAACAAACCATATTGATATAGTATTTCAGTAGTAGCTATTTTACTATATTCCAAAGTATATGGCTTAGCTATACTCGCAGCCAACCAAATAAGAAACGGTAGAGATGGCGGTTTTTGAGAAAAAAAACGTTGTTTCAAAAAACGGTTTTTCGTTTTTACTGAATCTTTAGAGAAAAAGCCGGTTTTTTGGTCAAAACCGAGGGCTAAAAAAAATCGGTTTCGGTTTTCCATCCCTAAAGTGTTTCAAATAAGGATGGCGGGAAGAATAGTGATTTTTTTTAATTTCCCAATAGTCTGACAAATGGTTCATATTTTGCATGCAAATTAAGTTGTAACTCTACCAACAAGCCAACAAAATTGACTAATAAACTAATGCCAAGACATGGTATACATTTCCAACTATTACTAGTTTATTTAAATGATTATAGGCGAGTTTTAAACCCATTGAACTTCCATTTTGGGATTCATTGATTGTTATTTGTTTCATCCGCAATTAACCAAGACTAGACAAATTTTTCTTTTTTTAACCTTAAAATTCTTGGTAACTTTAACATAAATCTATATTTTAAAGCAATTTTGTGTCCTTCGAAAAACACTAATTAAAAAAAACTGAACTCGACTTAAAAAATTAAGGTAAAATTAACTTAGAAAATATTTTCGGGTCATTAGAAACAGAAATAAAAGAAATTAACTTCAAAGTATTTGACAGTCGTTTTTTAACTATATTTTACCCGCCCCCAATCGCTTATCTGGGCACCAAATGTTTATCTTTGAGATCATTTCGTATCTTATAACTTAATATGTTTAAATAATTTTAATTGAATATAATTTAAGATTTGTATTAAACTTGAAAACATGAAAAAAAATACCATTTTTTTTAACTTGGTTTATACAGCGGCCTAAATGAGTTAACGTTACAAAAAATATGACAAAAAGGGCAACAACAAACAAATTATTTGTGGATTCTGGTTGTTGTCAAAAAGAGTGTTTAAGAGTTGAGAACTTTGAACAGTGTTTTCAACTTAAAAAAATATAAACAAAAACGTTATAGTCTAATTACTAATTACAACGGAACAATAACTTATAGACATTCAATATCTTTTTTAATTATAGAAAATTCTAAAAAAAGAACTGTTCTATGGGGATTTCGAAACGTAAACTTATTTTTGGATCAAATTTTCAAACCAACTGTCGCGTAGCATATTTGTTATGAAAAAAAATCTTCGCTTTATATACCTATAATATAATTGATTAAAGAAACTATTTCCTTACAGATGGTGAAAACTCTGATATTTTAAGACAAGTGGTAGTGCCCATAATTGATCGTGACATGTGCAACGAAGCTTATGACGAAGATCTTGAAGATGGTATTGACGATGTGACAGAAGATATGATTTGCGCTGGGATGCCTGGGAGGGATTCGTGCCAGGTGAAAAAAAAGTCTTTTTTAACCCGGGGCTGGGGAGTCCCACACGGGCCGCGTTTACACGAGCCAAAATTGGTGGGTTTTACCTAGGTAAGACAGCGAAAAATCCCCAGTCACACCAGAATAGGGAATAATGCTGGGTGATTGGTGGGTTTCATATCACCCTGGTCGAGACGTGGGTAAGCGATCTCTACCCGGGTATGATCAGTGATCCGTAGCGAAATCCAATGGCGGCCATTACTGTCGCTGTGTCGACAACTTGTGTTGCATGTAGAAAACAAGAGAATGGCTCGATTGTAATAGTTAAGAAACAACAGATATTTTGAAGTTTTTTTTTAAGTTTTCATGTACTTTACTTTAATGTTTGAGTTATTAATTGCATAACTGTTTGTTGATTAAAATGAAACAGTATGAAGAGACAATATAAATATTCTAAATATATAAATAATAGATGGCAGCACGATTGCTTTGGTAAAGATGCTCTAAGTCTAAATACAAAAAAAATATTTCTTTATTATTTAGTTTTTTGTTTCTCAGTTGGAATAAAATTTAAAAAAAGTTGTGTATGAATGGTACATGCAACTAAGTAGTTAAATATTTTTTTTAAAACTTAGATACAATGATTTCAGAAAACTTCAATTTTGTTAATTTTTTGAAGAAATCATGTTACTGCTCTAGTATAATAATTATGCCGGAAAAAAGTTAGTTGAAGAAGCATCATAATAATTAAAAGACAGAAATTTTTCGAAATAGTTATTTTAAATTCCGTTATATTTTAACTGCACTGCCGAACACCCGGGTAAACAACAAAGACGTGTGTAAACGCACTTTCTTAGGTTGTCTGGTATTCCCTAATTATCGTTGTTATCCCTACTGCTGGGTGAAAACGACCTAGGTAAGATTCTTGCTGTGTAAACGCAGCTACGGTTAGGCACATGAAAGGTCCCAGGTTCGGGTCCGGTCATCGCCAAAATAACTGCTGACCTATAAACGGCCAGTGCAGCCAAAAATATCCGACGAACAATACCCCGTGTAAGGGAGTGCACGCTGAATATCCTTCAAAGCCCTAACGCTGCGTACGATGTCGCCCTTAACGGTTGCGTTGGGTACCCGCTCAGGTGTCGGCTCGTCACTTGACTGTGGTTCTAAAATACGAGTCCCGTCGCCAATAGCCCTCTTGTATCTCTAGTGCGACGATAATTCAAACCTAACCTAACCCTTTTTTAACCATTAACTAAATGTTATTATTTAAAATGGTCTGGTATTAATAACCCTATAGATCTAACTAATTAAACTGGTTTAGGGAACTAAACGCAAACACATGCAGTTATCTTTTCAGTTTTAGTAATGTGGGTAAGAAAACAATGTCTGAAAAGTCTTTTCAGACATTTATCCCTTACATCTTATTTAAATATAGTGGTTTCATATTGAATTGTTTATTGGAATTATAAGCTTGCACTTTAAAAGATGCTTATCATTGTTGCGGAAAATGTTTTTGAAGATAATTTGTTTCATGATTAGATATTCATACTATTGTAGAAAGATAAATTCGTCAGTCAGTCAAAATTCTCCAGGTAATTTTATAATTAAATTAATATTAAAATTTTAATAACTTTTATTGTTTCATGGATTTTTGTTATTCTTAAATCTAGAAATAAGCGCTAAAAACATCTATTGAACCAACCAAAACATTTTAATCTACTTTTTTACAATAGATAGCAGCACTAGTCTTATTTTGATTGGTAAGTAGGAAGAATATAAAGTTTAATTACGGTCGTATCCACCAGCCACGAGATCAACCTGGGACAGCCTAATCTAGGTTTATTCCTCCAAATGCTTGATCGTGTTTTAAATCGGCATCCCTATCCACCAGCGCAGGATTTACTCGTCCGCAGAACATCTTCCGGAAGTCTTCTATGATTGGCCAACTGCAATTTTAGGCTTTATTTGATTGGTTGGTTGGTATGATATAGGTGTATGTATTTTCCGGCTTGCTTTAACTGATAAACTTTGAATACGGATTGTAAAAAACAAAGTGAAATATATATGTTTATTTATTGTGCTTTGAAGTATTTTTTTCGTAGTTATATCTCAAAGCTGGTTGTGTTTCAATTTGAAAATGGACTTTTTAGTTGCTTCATGTGAAAGGGACCTGGTTTTCTTGCTGATCGCCAATGAAGAAGATTTAGCAACATTTTTTTAAAATATGTTTGGCTCAAAAAATTAGTTAATTTTATAAATAAAAAAATATCTAATATTAGTGTTACGATCCAAGAAGACACTGTTTTCATAAAAAAAAGTATAACATTACAAGGAAAATAAAATGTAAAGGGATTGTGGAAAATAGTACACAAAAAATAATATAGATGGGGCTACTGCATGTGAAAATCGTTACATTTTTAATGTTCTGATGGATCGTCATTTATTGTTAATAAAAAGTTTATATACTATGAAAAACATTTTGGTAAGCTTAAATAAATTTGGTGTCCACTCCGATTATATCTCGCCTTCCAATGTATTCTAAATCATTTAAATCTCCCTCATCATAAGACTCGTTAGAAATCGGCCATCTTTTCTGTTCGCAAAACTGCTCGAACGCTATTGGTAGATGGAATGTAGTACTAGGTTTAAACCACCTCGAGAGGTGGTTTATTCTCGAACGACTAGTCTAGGTTTATTCTCGCGATTACGTGTTGGTGGATACCGTTTTGCGGCTAGTCCCGCACTAGAACCGGTTCAGAGAATAAACCGCGCCTAATCGTGGTTGGTGGATACGACCGTTAGTGTTTTTTTTTAATACTGCTACCTACTTTTACAACTAGTAATGCAACCTTATGAGTCCTTGAGCTCGCAATTATGTATATCTATTTTTACTTTGTATGAATAATTTAGTTTGCAATTGGCAGGTTTATTAAAACTTTAAACTACAAAAAATGAAATATATTGGCGAAAATATTTTGCACGAAATACTTTTAAATATTCAAGAAATTTATTGAAATGGAATATTTTCATACTTTTGATAGGACAAAAATAGTAATTATCGGCACAACAAAATTATTTCCTAGAAAAATTTCAATCTGAACTCATAAACAAATAACTGAGACATAAAATGAATAATCTCAAACAAATAACTGAATAATAATCTTTAATATACACTATACAGTAAGTACAGATTTAAATTATTAAGTGATTTTCTTCGTTAAATTGTGCTATTATTAAATGTAATATTTATCTAGAATATTTCCCCCGTTCTTCCAGAATGATTCGGGAGGACCCCTCTTTCAAACAGATAACAACGGTATATCAACTCTTATTGGAATAGTATCTCATGGAGCTGATTGCGGTGCAAGGTTTTTTCCAGGGGTGTATACGAAGATATCTATGTTTGAAAAATGGATGACCGAAGCCATGTCATCATAATCTGTTGTTTTATACAAAAAATAGGTTATCCATTTTTACCAGGAAATTATGATATGCCCTGATTTATATGTTTACTCATACTTTTATAGTTTCAATAAAATTATGATTTGGCTTTCATTTATTTATTTTTATGAAATTCAAATAAATTATTAAAAGTTGTTTGCACCGCATTTTTCCTTTGTTAATTACTCTTCTATGTTGTTAATAATTTAGTAAATATTATTATTTATAGTTGATAATAAATATAATGAATATATTTCCTTTTTT
Organism: Hylyphantes graminicola; assembly: GCA_023701765.1. Taxonomy (NCBI): domain Eukaryota; kingdom Metazoa; phylum Arthropoda; class Arachnida; order Araneae; family Linyphiidae; genus Hylyphantes; species Hylyphantes graminicola. Next base: position 34,029,243 of record CM043123.1, read on the forward strand.
TTTTCACTTTGATCGTCTTTTGAAGAAATGTCAATTCACAATATAAATAAAAGAAACACATTGAGAAATAATTGAAAAACCTATAAAAAATAATAAAATTCTTAAATTAGACCAAGTCACCATTTCGATTTTAAAAATAAAATTGTTTTATATAGGTTTTAAATGACGACAAGATATGATTTATAAAAAGGTCGTTATTTTAAAAGTTATTTGAAAGACCATCAATCATGTAAAACTTAATGTGCTTACGAAATAAATTTATATTTTCTGCTCTTTTTTTTTGAAAACGCAATAAAATTATCTATAATAATAAAAGAAAGAGTCTGTCTGTCGGTCTGTCTGTCTGTCTGTGGATCGCAAAAGACCTACTTAGACAGCTCTAAAAAATTCGAAATTTTTAATATAGATTCCTTTTAATACCTACGTGTGCACCTGAGGCTTAGTTTTTTCATATTTGATTGTGATTTTTAATTAATATAATTAGTTTCAAAAAAACGTCATCCACGTGGGATTGCGGGACCATAACAGGGCTTGAAAATACATGGACCGGGCCGAAACGGGGGCTTGACGCCATCCTCTATTAGTTTGATTGGTTGAGATATATGCACTCGCCCTAAGGCTGCTTCATCCTCTATTAGTTTTTGCTTTTTTAAGTGCGCATGGGCCAACACGAATTTAATTTTGTTTTGGTTTTGAGGGTATTTTCACAATTAAGCATGCCTCTAAAAGGAAGCTATGCGAAGTTAACGGGTTCCCAGTAAGGCGGGACCATACTGCTAGTATTAAATATACTATAAGCAATTAAATTTTATTATTTGATACCTGAACAACGTTTTTTGTGATGCAAAAGAAATCATAAATGTCCATCATCTGGAGTTTTGAAATTTAAACAACTTTCCATTCAAGATGAAAAATTATCTCCAAAAGATAAAACTAAGCCCCTGAAAATTTATCACCTGAAATACTTTCTGATGTTTCAAGTTTCTTCACCATGTTTGTTGCCAAGTATTTTGTTCTTTCAGGTACGTATTAAACAAATTAAACTTTTAAAAATATGCATCAAAATATGTTTTTTAATTATTTGAGTTTCAATAAATGAACAGAACATACATATTCCATAAAATTTTGCGAAATTTGCGTTCAACTTTGATTCTCAAATAATTTCTTAACCCTTTAAATATCTAAATACACAATCACTTTCAGTTATTATTAAATCCGTTATTTAATTTAAAGTTTACAGGCGTATTTGTATTTTAAATATATCAACAATGAAAATTATCAGCAAAAAATCTTATTTGGTTAAAGAAAAATATTAATGAAATAAATTATTGAAATTAATATTTTGTCAAAAAACAAATTTAAAGAAAATCCGTACTCTTGCATAAATAAATTTCGATGGCTAACAATTGAAACTTTAATTCTTATTATTGGACTCTTGACTATGTCATGTATCTATTTTTAATACTTTAATTTGCTAGTAAATTAATAAATGTAATTCTTTAAAGATAAAGTAATCACACTGTAGAATTGTCTGAATTCAACATCACTAATTTGTTTTCATTAACGTTACTTGTTGTCAGGCAGCTTTTTATGCAATAGATGTGATTTATAAATCGTTTAAATATCGTAAACTCTTTACCGGTTATTTCTTGTTTTTATTTTTATTACTTAAAATTAAAAAAATAATTAAAAAATTATTGTCACACATTTTTTAAGTAATTGTAGAACTCTTGCAAAGGGAACAATTTTAATTATTCCATTGTGCTCTTAGAGGACAAAAATGTCAGGGATTAAAAAACACGTTTTAATCCTACTTTCGACAATTTTTATAATAATTAATAATAATAATAAAGGGAGAATCAAGCAAATTCTCTAAACTGAAAAATTACTTATCTAGCATTGAACTAACACGTCAGAAGCGTCACGTTTCCGCGTACTATATTATAGAATATTTCTATTATATTACTAAATGAAATTTCTCGAAAACGCGATTCGTAAACAACATTTAATTCATCTTTCTATAAAGAAGCTTGACCAGAAGGAAGTTATTTCACTTCCTTAAGTTCTAATTCACAAATTGTGTGTCACGGTGGGTCCCTGGGGATATGAACAATATTTAATTTCACTTTGGTCAGTTTCTCTTTTCAGTGAATTTTTCAATAAATTTTTTCTTAAATTAAAACGTTATTATCAATATCACAACGCATCTTGTATTGTTTCGACACGCGTTGAAACACCACGTCTTACTTTCTTTAAAAAAAATCGTAATTTTCAATGTTTGTTAAATCCTTTTTAATTTCTGAAGTAGTATTTTTTAAACTTATTGTTGTTTTAGTTGTGTGTATTTTTCATAACTTGTAACATTCAGACCCTTTTTTTTATTTAAAAAAAATTATTTGTTAATATACAATTTTCTTGGTTTTTATTTAAAAAAAATAAGATATGGCGCACCTTTTTGAAATTCAAATTTAAAATTGTAAGAGGGATTGTTTTGATTTTTTGTTTCATTAAAAGGAAATTAATGCAAATTTTAGTATTATAATTATCAAATAGGTACTTTCATGAATAATTGAAGAATTATTTTGAAAAAACTATCTTAACTGCGTTTCTATTAGTAAAACTATAAGGTAATGTAAATAAAAGAACTATTAGAAGAAATATGCATACATTTGTTGTGAAACTTTATACAGCAAATCAATTGTTTATTACAATTTTCTCGAATGAAAACGAATGAACAAATTTTAAATTACTTCTTTATGACAGCCAAGTTTCCCGCTATAACATCAGTTATATTGTTGCATTACAGCAAAATAATTTTTACAAATATAATCCTTAAAATATTACTTCTACATTTTATTTAGGTTCATATATTTCCACAAATAGCAATGTTCATTTATGTGGGTGCACCTAAAATACGACTGATCCCATTTTTTCTCTTAAATCGTAATAGTATTGACCATAACCTGGCTTGACAAAGCAATATGTGAGGATACAGAATTGGTTGATAGAATTGTTGGGGGGAGGAAAGCTGTTGCAAATGAATATCCTTTCCAAGTAAGTAAATTCATTTAAATGGACAATTCAGTTTTCAAAAACAGGTATTGAATGATTTAAAACTCTCTCTCTCTCTGGAATTATAATATTATTAACTTATAAAGCTCAATAAAACAAAAATTCAATTTAACCGTAATTAATCTTCAGTAATGCTCATTAAACTAAACTTGTTAGTCAAATTTTTATATTAAAAATAACATGTTTTAACGTACATTTTCATTATGTGTTTATTTGAATAATTAATATTACTAGGATATCATTGGTATAAAAGTATAAAGTTTTTAAAAATGTTTAACCAGGTAACCAAATCTGCTATTAATAATTTCAATCGTTTTTTTAACAATTCCTTGATTTATATTCAAAAAATTCTTCAGATCTATTACTTGATTTAAAATTTATATTATATAAAATTCTTAACCAATTTATCGTAATGTATCTTGAATGACATATACATTTTTGTGAAGGCTTCTCTTTTAAAACGAGGGAAGGTTGGATACTTTCACACGTGTGGAGCTGCTTTGGTTGCACCTCAATGGCTACTAACCGCTGCTCATTGCATCGGAAGGTACTACATTAGTTGATGTTTTTAAATCTACTATATTTTAAAAATGTCAAACGTAAAGAATACTTTATTTCATAACTAGATTTAAAATTAAGATTCATAGAATGAACTCGGTAGCTTAGATTTATAGAAAATTTTCAGGTTTAATCTAAAGATATATTCTAAAGAATTTAGATCAATTTAAAACACTACTTTATATACAATTATGCATTTACACATTTGCAAGTTATTTTCATAAAACAAGTAAAACTATGTTAAATGAGCGTCTTAAATATAAATATATGTATTACGTTAAATAATTATGAATTAAATAATAAATAGTAGCTTTTTTATTATAACTGTACTCCTAAAAAATTAAATTTGTTTTTAGAGTTTGATTCAGACGTATATATTAACAATGCTGCAATAATGTTTTTCTCATTATGGTCATTGGTTACTTAGGGCAACTTTTTTCATTAATAGTAACTTTGGTTCAAGCATAAAATATTTTTACTAATTTTCTATTTAACAACTTTTTTACTTTCAAGTCAAGACAGAGTAACCACCAATTAAGAAGTCATAAAAAAAAGTTAAATAAGAGTATTTAATGACGAGTTATTATAGAGAAAAAACTTGTACCAAAGTCTTCAAGGAGACAAAATTTCCCCATTTTAGGCTTTGATGATACTAAATCAGATTATGTATTTATAAATTATTTTAGCAACAACACCAACGATTTCAAAATAATGATTGGTAGCAACTCATTGAAAAACGTGACAGTAGAAAATATTTATTCCGTAAGTAGTTCTTCAATTAATCTTAAAAACAAAGAACAATACTGCTAACAATTAACAATAGTACCAACAAATGTTACAATATTCGTTTAAACTTTAATCTCCGGAAAGGAGAGCGATCTAGTACCTACACTGTAAATAATTTTGGTGTATCTTCACACCAAAAATGGTGGCAACAAAGTAGCCACCAAAAGTGGTGTAAGGAAACACCACCAGTAAATCGGTGTAATGAAGCACCGATAATTGACTGGTGTGTAGAAACACCACATTTGGTGGTTACCTTGTTGCCACCATTTTTGGTGTGATAAAACGCCACCATTGATTTGGTGTACTTAAACACCTAACAAAGTGTTCTGGGTACTAATTTCAGAATCAAAAAGATAAAATAGTTATTTTTTAAAAACACTTTTTGGTGTAAACTGATTTCTTACAAATCCTGAACAACAGACATATTTATAATGTTACAAATAGGTAATTTTATAACTTGAGTTGATTTACGACTTGAGTTGAACTCAAAGAGGATAGATACCTTTATCCATGCTACAGAAGATATAATGAAAATGTACACATATTATCCAAATAACATAAGTCACACAAATTTAATATTTAGGAATATTTCACGTAAATTAAAGATATCAATAGGGTACCCAGACATTGCTTAAGGGGTCTAAGGAGTCTTAAAAATGTGCAAAGAAGGAACTACAAAGCATAGTTTGATCTTTCATGTAATTTTTTAACTACTCAATATAAAAGTATAATTTTTTTATATGTAGTTCTACAAGATTTATTTAATATGAAACAAATTTTAAAATTTATGAAACTTTAACCAAAACTAAAATAAGTGATATTAAACATAAAGCTATTTGAACTCATTGTGATTAGGCTTGCGCGGCAAATTGTGAGGTCAAAATTGAAGACATGACCAAGAAAATGACTTTATATTGTACAAATATGTACAAACTAGAACTTATACCTAAATTCTCAGCTCAATTTTAATTAGAAATAATTTTTAAATTTTTTTAAAATCAAAATTCAAAAATTTTTATAAATTTTTTTAGAAAAAAGTTCTTAGAATAAATTCTAATTAAAATTGAGCTGAGAATTTAGGTATAAGTCTTTGTTTGTACATATTTGTACAATATAAAGTCATTTTCTTGGTCATGTCTTCAATTTTGACCTCACAATTTGCCGCGCAAGCCTAATCACAATGAGTTCAAATAGCTTTATGTTTAATATCACTTATTTTAGTTTTGGTTAAAGTTTCATAAATTTTAAAATTTGTTTCATATTAAATAAATCTTGTAGAACTACATATAAAAAAATTATACTTTTATATTGAGTAGTTAAAAAATTACATGAAAGATCAAACTATGCTTTGTAGTTCCTTCTTTGCACATTTTTAAGACTCCTTAGACCCCTTAATGTGTTACTCAACTATCTATATAACTATAAAATTGTGCAATTATACTCAGATTAACTAATTTATAGTTTTTTCAAACGAAACGCAAATAAAATATCATTTATGAAAGTGCAATGATGATTTCGTAATCGAAAAGTCAATCACTGAAATAATTCAGATATCAATGAGCTTAATGACTTATGGGAAAATACTGTAATTATACTTATCATTTCAATATCTTTTAATCATATATACTAGCGCACAAAAATATAAACACAACCCTAATTCCCTCGTTTTAACCAGAATTGCTAATATTGAAGTTTTAGTTAAATTATTCAGTAGTAATTCAGTTATCTACATTCAGAATAACTATAATTGTTCCACTTACTTTGCATTTTCAGCAAATACAAAAACGATTTACCATCATCAAAATCAAACTCATGCTGTTGTTTAGGGCTTACTGAATGCAAACACACAGACAATCAATTTAAAGTTATAACTGAACGCTGAAATAAGTTTTCTATCTAGCAACTTATAAAGTAAGACTCAAACCATACACATCACGAATAAGTTATCCAAACACAGCTCTAATTTTCCCGTTACAACCAAAGAATTGCTAGATTGGCTCGATCTGTAACACCATATTTGGTGCTTCGTTTTCAAAATGTCATCGAAAGGCTTCATTTTTGGTGTTTGTTAACACCAATTTTTTTCTTAAGTTTAAATAAAAACCATTTTGAGTGAATGATAACACCTATGTTGGTGCGGACACCACAAGTCGTGTATATTTACACCTTATATATAGCATTTCATAAACCAAAAACAAGTGTAATAATACACTCTTGTTTTTACAGTGTATCAGATGCACTAGTCTAAAATGTAACTTTTTCAACGATTAAATATAAAATTTTGTTTCATTGTAAAGCCTTCCCAATGTCTAAGTTAATTTTTTTTAAGAAACTTGACTTTTCATAGATTTTAATTTACGATTAAATGTGTCTATATTAATTTCAGGTAACGAAAATTGTCATAAAGAAAGGATATGACTTTCATAATTTCAATAATGATATAGCATTAATTGAAGTATTCCCAAAAGTGAAAACATATGATGAAAATGACATCAAAGTAGCTGAATCACCTCCTCAGCTTAATGTTACAGCAACTGTGATTGGTTGGGGAGCCACAAGTGATGGTACTTTTTAAGCATATATAGGATAAATGTTTAGATTATTATGCATATTTTTAGTATGTACAATTTAAACTGATGTTTTTTCAGTTAAGAGAATAATTAAGGGGAGTCGGATGGTTTTATCTCGCCCATGTTAATTTTCCTAACTTTAGGAACATTTATCTCAGGAATTATGAGATCATTATGAACTTTTTATATTTTGTACCTTACATATAGCTCTTTGAATTAAACTGGGGATACTTCAAAGCATAAACGAATAATACTCCTGCAGGTTTTTTTTTAAATATGTATTAAAAAACACAAATTAATCCGATTTAAAGTTATATAATTTTTTTTAGCAGAGATATTTAAAATTCCTCAGTTCAAATCAATGATAGCTATTAGTGGGGAAATTTAACATGGGCGAGATAAAACCATCCGACCCCTCTTAAGTTTAATTACTAATCCTACTATCAACTTTATAGGAGGGTCAGTATCAACAGACTTACAATCAGCAGACGTTGATTTAATATCGCACGATGATTGCCTGGATTACTATGACTATTTATCAGATTCTATGATGTGTGCTGGTTTCCCTGATGGAGAAATTGATGCTTGCCAGGTAACCATTTCCATATGATTTATCCGTTTATCTTCTTCATTGTTTTGCGACAATCATTTTGCTAAAAGTTCTACTAGAACGAAATTTCAATTCAATACGCAATATGATTATATAAATAAAGGTAGAAAATAACGTTATCCCTCGATAAATAACCGTGCGTGCTTTACTGTGTAATATATATCACTTCTCTATTTGATTGAAATAAGTATTTTAATTTTGCTTAGCTGGAACATAACACTTTACATCCGTTTGGTAGAGGTTTTAGGTAGGAGTGCCAAAGTCAAAAATAATAATTAGATTTAAAAATCTATTTAATTACGTGTTTAATTTATTTATTTATAAAATAGATTACGAATTTGATTTTTTATAGCAGACATTATTTAGTATTGGTTTTGTTTGATCAGATAAAAGATAAAATGTTGTAAAACTTTAATGTATAAAAAAATTTAAATAAGGTGATCTCGTTGAAAAAAATTAAAAAAAAAGTGTTTTTATGGCATAAACTATTGTAAAATTCCTTATTGATTTCCGATTTATTTTTATGTCATCGAAATATTTCATTATTATTGTTTTCCAATATCTAAGCTCTTTTAAACTTTTTGCATGTTGGCATGCAAAATAATCAATCAAACACCAATGCAAATCATCCACACTTAGTTGCAGTTTAGTTGATAGCTATAAATAAATAATGAATGGAACTCCTAAATAATTTAAAGATCCATGGATTAATCATTCACTATAAAAATAAACTGTTGAAGTGCCTTTTAAACTGTAAACTATATAATTCTATGTTGAAGTAGTTTAAAACCATAGCAAATCAGTATAACAAGTAATTGCAGTGGTGGTCGTGTCACGTGTTACTATTTTTCTGGTAATACCTAATCTGTATGTTATGGATTTAAAAAGTCAAATGTACCGAAATGTTCATTAAAACTGTGACTGTTATTCAGTTCAAGTATTTTGATTTAATCGTGAAGTAGTATGTGTTGTATTAAAGTTGAATATATTTCCATGGTCAACAGGGTGATTCCGGCGGTCCTCTTATTCAAAAACGTTCTGGAGTAGTCTATCTCATAGGTGTTGTATCATGGGGAATAGGTTGTGCAGAGCCAGGTCATCCAGGAGTTTACACCAATGTTGCTAAGTTCAATGCATGGATACATCATTATATCGATGCGACTGTATAAATAAATGTACTAACTTACTTGTATTTTTTTTTCTGTATTATTAGTTATATAAAGTTTTACAAAGTTTTAATCTTGAAGAGTTTTTGCTTCTTTAACTATTGAAGTTGGGATATTTATGTCATTCACAACAAAATCATTTTGTTTGAGAAATTTAAAAATAAATTTTTTACTATATTATCATTTTACATTAAATGCAATAAAATGTTTTGACTGAAAAGATTAAAAAATCACTATTAGATTCGATAGTATATAAGTCTCGTATTTTTTTTTTATAATGACGGTAAACTGTATCCTTATTATACTATCATAAACAAAGCGAATTTCACTGTACTTAAATATAATTATGGTTGATTGTTTGACGAAAGGATAAAAAGTATTGTCAGGTTATTTTTTATTCTCCTACAGTCTTGACATATTTTTATATTTAGAAATGTAGAAATGTAAAATTTGAAAAAAAATCGTTTTGACTTTTTGGTTAGACAATACATTTATTTCAACTCATAATTTTTCTTTAACTAACGTTTATTGATCTAATTTAACCTTATGAATCCCGCTTTATGTTTAAAATTGCTTTATATTCATTAACGGCCTATCTGTAAAGTACAAAAAATATTTTTTTAATACCTAAATGTTATACATATATTAATACTATTTTATTTATTCGGTAGTTTTTATACTGAAAAATGTTTTTACCCCCAATTTTCATTATATGCCTATTTAATGTACAAAAAAAAATTACAATCAAAGTAACTGCTAAAATGTTGTAAATTATGTTATTGTATTATAAGGAATCGTAGGATTAATTCGTATATGGTATGAATCACGATTGTGTTATATTTGTAGAAAGTAAAAACAATACTCTTTCTCTCTCCTTTTTATTATCTTTAACCTTTTTTATCATGAGATCTGTGTGATAGTGATAGTGGCTAATCAATTCAACTTATCGATTAATCACTTATCATCGATTAATCATAGTGTGTGAACATCCTGAAACAAAAACAAAGCTTTACCATAAAGATTAAAGGCTTGTGTGCAAAACCTTTGCAATAATACAGCTAATGCAGCCTTTAGTTCTATTTGCAATATCCTCATGAATCCCATGTTATAGTAACAGGAATAAGCTTAAAATCAAAATAATGCTGTATAATAATTACTTTATTCCTTTAAATATGCTTAAAAGTTAAACCACAGCATTATCTCTAAAATTGTTAGTGCTTATATGAAATCGTTTTCTGAATTACATTATCCTTACAAAAATATATTATTCGGTTAATACTTATTTTATTAGAAAAACCCTAATTTGCATTATGTCGATGTACCCAATTGTAATAAATAAATGTGGGTGAAAATCAAATGCTAGAAATGTCTCATACATTTATAAGGAATCATCAAAATTCAAGCATTAAATTGAATTCCTAATATACGCTACCCAAGGTCAGAATTGTACAAAGACAATAATAAGTTCAATATGGAAGCTAATAACTTGTCTGGATATTATAAAAGGGACAGGAAATATAAGGTATAAATAAGACTTCGAAGCTCAGAAAGGTTTAAGGAAACTGAAAGCAAGATGTTTAAGAGGAAAATTATTTTTTTAGTGTACGATACAAGGAAAACCTTGAAAGGTATCGGGGAATCAAAGGAAAACAAACTCATTTATATTTTCTACATTGAATATTTATCATGATGACATAGGTTACTGTAGAGATGATATGAAACTTTTACTTATAGTAAAGAGAAGATTATATCGATTTTAGATTTTACTAGTTAACAATTTTGGTTGTTTGGATAAATATAGTCAAACACTGATAAAAGTTACGTTACTTTTCGAATTTTGAAACACAGGGTTAGGTGTTTTTACACGAAGGCTAAATATACCAGTACCAACTGTGTAAAGCCGACTGCAAAATTCTATGCCAAACATTGGCATGTTTTATTCCAAATGACCGAAAAAAATTGTTTTTTAACATGATAGTCTTTATTCAATATGCAGCTATAACGTGTCAAAAGCAGAAACTTTTATTCCCAGTTAATTATTTTAGTATATTCTAAATTTATTAGCAAACAAAAAAACTCTGAAATTTCAAATTTTGAGCAGCAATTTAATACATACTTTTTAAATATTTAAAATATGACTGAGCTAAAATCCACCTGAATACAATTATGGAAAACCACTGCCCGAAACTGACGTTTAAACTTTCGATTATCAAATTTGTTCTTATTCACTTTATCACTCTTAGGAATAACTCAAACAAATTATGAAGTATTTAACATATAAATTAATGGGAAGTTTCTACATCACTAGGTGTTTTCGGTTACTTGATTAGGAGGGTAAATTTTTTTAAATAAAATTTCAATTTTATTATCAGAATTTGTATTAGCAAAATTCGGAGTTGATAATCATAATCAAAGACGTTTATTAACTATTTCTCACATAACGAAAAGGGACGTAAAGTTGCTATATAACATTTAATTTTTAATTTTGATCCTCAATTGGTGAGTCAATGCCACTTGGGAACAGAACACCAATCTCGGAACCGATCGAAGGAAATACAGGAATGAAAACTAGAGCGAAATACTTTACCTAAAAAAAAAAGGCCAATTAGTTATATCTATAACTTTCACATCACTGACACGCGATTAATTTGTAATCCACAGTGATATTTGTTAATGTTTAATCAGTTTTAATAATAATATGAATAGTTAAAAAATAATTTAAAAGATTTAACCACAAAATCTTTCGATCGATTTAAAAGCAACTAAAGGCGCGTTTACATGAGCCATCGAATCCATGGATTGAAGAGCAAACTCATCAATTTTTCCCTCTTCGGGATTTTTTCCCAGACAGAACCTGAATTGCAGGGTTCATAGGGAGGTTTCGCAAACCCTCCAATGAAGGAGGGTTTGATGTTTCTGATACATGGATTCGGCCATAGACTATCATTTATGCTGAAATGCTGCTCGACCTCTTTTTCCCCTAATGGTAATTTTGGCATTCCATGGATTCGTTGGCTCATGTCAACGCGCCTTAAAATCCAAATGGACAATGGGCAGCGGTAATCTTATTGACTTACCTGTTCCTGTGGAAATATGAATCCAAGCAAACCAAAACACACAGCATTGAAATTAGAAAGTTTTAAATTTATTATTGCGTAAGGCTTTTATTCGGAGTGTTATTGTTCACCCACCATTAAAAATTTATGAAATAAGTAGAACATTTTTATACAAATAAAGATTTCTTTAAGATTTGATCATATTCATAAACCCATTGTGAAATATTAAGTGACAAATCAATCCACGGTCCACCATTTGTAAATGAGCATTTATTAGTTATCAAAGTCAATAACTATATCAAAACTAATTAGAAATACAAATCTTGTAATAATATCAACTTTTGCAAGCAGAATATAATATCTCCCTTTAATTAAACAAATTAAAAAGTCCATGAACTAATCGAATTATTGAAGCCCTTTCCGTGTCATTTTTTTTGTTAGGATTTGAAAATAAGTTACACACAACTTTTATTTGGAGATATGGCATGGCATTTGTGTCATCTGATTTAGTTTTCGTACTTTTCTACTGTTTACAATGACAGTCATATCTAATTCAGAAATTTGTTATACTAATTCTTAACATATATAGCAATTTTTTGTTCTGTTGGACAAATAAGAAAATATTTTGCACGTGATTATAATATCAGTGATTAGAAAATTTTGCATTCGGTTAATCTTTTTGATCGTAACTTGAGGTATGTAAGATTTTACATTTGACTAACTTTGGTTTCTATGTTATTTTTTTTTCATGCTTATATCTCTTGATTAAAAACGACATTCGTTATTTTTTTATTTTCATTGTGTTTTATATAAAATATAATGATTTAAATATTTCACAAAAACATACAAAATGTGTCAACTCTGGAGTTTTAAGTTATTGATTTTGTTTTCAGCACATTAATTTAAAATAGTTTCTTAGCGTAATTTATTTTTTATTTTAAGGACCCCATTATTTGCTACTAATTTCAACCTGTTAAATTCTGACATTACTTATGTGGGTTAAATTGCAGTGCCTATATGTTGACCCTTGGCGAAATTTCAAACAATATAAAATTGGTCAGAAAATAAAGTTCTATGAATTTTTTTTACAACTCTGTGTTTTCTTACAAGCACAGGTTAAGATTAATATTGTTTTCGGTTTGGATTTAGAAACAAATGTGTCTTTAATTGAGTTTGTACAGAACACTGTACTTCCATTTCAGTATTTTGGTCTTCATGAGCACATGCATTAACCCTCTGAGAAATACAGAGGTATAAAACCCTTCCAGCAAACTTCTCCAGCAACCCTTTTAATTTTTTTAACATTAACAATTTGTGCAATTTTATGAAGTTTGAAAAATTAGAGTTGATTAATAATAATCTGCCGGTACTTCTGTCGCCAAGAATTCAACGAATTTTTACAGGGCATGAGAATTTTTTGCTGTGTTGTCATTTCGTAGAGTTTGTTCAAGTAAGTTCAGCTGTAGAACATTATTATAGATGGTGCATATTTCAATTCCGAGATTTTCCTCGTTTGGAAAATTACCATGAGCTTGTTTTATTTTAAAACAAAACTAAACAAAATTACCTGTATCCAAGCACAAAATAAATGTTCCCAAACAAGTGAGAGAAAACAAAATTGCTCCCTAACAAGTTCGTACTGCATTGTCACACTGCCACTACTATTCCGTTGTCTTGAGTTTGGTTTGTCATAACAGCCGGAGTATAGATCTTTATAACTGATTCGGTGGAACTAGGGTTAATGTATCGGCGCGAAGAATTCCGACAACGGAAGTACCAACATTGGTTTTTCAGTATTTTGTGCATCAGTTTTTCTTACAATCTGAAATATACATTTTTTTTATTTAAATTTTTTTTTACAATGTACTTTTCTCATCTGGAAATGTTTGTAAGATCCTTTCTTTCAAAATAAACCTCATTCTAATTTTTTTTTTTAATTTTAAATCTGAAATGAATGAAATTTAAAATTTATGCATAGGAAAAAATATACATATTTGCTCATTTCCCGGCCATTCAGGATGTTAATGAAATTTATAGCTAAAATATTTGAATATCACATAGTGAAAATAAGTTGAAACTTTGGCAAAATAGCTTATCCGAAAGTTAATTACATAAAAAGGTCCCCCTCCTTCCCAGGTGAATCAGAATAACTGATGTAGCTCTAGCACAATAATCGTCACAAGACAAGTTGCATTTACACCTAGTTTTTCCATTTTTTTTTCAAATCTTTTATAGAGATTGTAGTAACCCCTTCGCTCCAAAGGTACACACAAGTGGAACTTTGTAGAATTCACAACTTCCCTTTAAAATTTTTTTAACTTAAACTAATTTTACTGAATTAACATGATCCTCAGCCAATGTTAAACACCATTTTTTTAATTCTTTGCAATACATAATTTTTGGAGGGGAAAAAATTATAAATATATATGCATAATATTTTTTTTAAGGAGTGGTGAGATCAAGTTCAATATCTTAATTTGAAATGTGGCTGATATGAACTAGACTCTTTATTAGATAAACATCTCTTAAAGAAAACTATCTTGCATATGATTTGCACCGTTTGGTTTATTCAATTTTATGATTTTTTTCTTTCAATTTCATAATTTTTATCTCTTTCATAGAGGATATTGCCTAATTACATTAACTTTTCTATCCTATTGTAGCATCCTCCGCAACCCATAGTCGACCAAGAGCATGCTCACGGTGGAGATGAGTTACTTCGGTTTTTATACCACAATAACTATTATAATCTACAATCTAGATGATAGGTAGTAACACAGTAGTAATTTCACACCATCTAACGCAGATGTTATTTTTTTAGGTAGAGAACTGCCATACTATTTTTGACAGGAATTTTTAATTTTTTTTCAATCGTAATTATTTTAAAACTAAAACTTGTGTATTTTAGGTTGACATGTGATAAAACTCTGATTTTATATGGGTACGAATCGCACAAACTATCCATCTCTGCTGCACAGTCCTTCTGGTCCGAGTAGTTATGGATCTGTAAACGGAAATTATACCTCAAATATTGAACCGTCCGTCATGGAAGGGGTTTCAGTTGAAGGAAGGATGTCTATGTCCCGGAGATTTTTTACACTGTTAACAGTCTTTGACGTCCTGTTTACCTTTTTAATATGGATTATATGCACAGTTGTAAGTAAAGTTTTATTATTTCTTTCCCTGGAATTGGCACCTTGTCAATTTACAATTTAACTTTTGTTTGCTTGCAATGTAAAAGATTTTTTTTTTAAATATCTTGTTTTATGTATAAAGAAAAACTGTTAATTGTTAAATACACATGGCCAACTTGATCCTATTTTCATAATTTTCTAATGTATGAATTATTATTGTACTTGATATATTTTTTCATTTAACTGGATTTTACACTGTACAGAATTTTATGTTTTTATATTTATTTTATTATAATCTAAACTACATATTTTGCTAGAATGTATTTTCTTTGATAGTTTTATAAGTTAGTAATATGCATGCATGTTTAAACTTGACACCAATCAAAATTTTATCTTTACTTTTTTTTCATTTGACAATGCCTCATTCCTGATGTCGGGGCCGTTTCTAATTATATAGATTGTACCCTTTTTTCCAGGAACACTCTAAATTGTATCTAAATAGAAAACAGTAATAAAGGTGGTTTTGCATATTTTAAGATGTATTTAATGAAACTCGTTTCAAACGCCAGCTTATTTTTCGTGTTAATTTATTTCAATATTGATACATTGTATTATTTCACTCGCATTATGAATGTATTTTATAGGTTTCTGGTGAAAAGGCCATTAATATAGCTTTTAAAAATGAAGTGATAAACTATACTATAGGAACTTCTATGTTTGATGTTGTGGTAAGTTCTATATTTATATTTTTATCTAAGAATTTTTGTTGTGATATTAACAATTGGTTTTAATAGCAAACTGTGATCATTTTGTTTCCTCATAGGTATTAGCAGTAGCAAGATTACTTCTTATTGCTCTTTTCTATGTATTCATTAGAATATCCCACTGGTGGTTGATAGCTGTGAGTTTGTAAATCTTCTGTTTGATTCTTATATTCTTATTTGCACCTTCTCTTGTTTCTTTTATATAATGATTTTTGTATCTATAGGTTACTACAACAGGAACCACAATATTTATCATCGCTAAAGTATTTTTATATGAAGTGAGTATTTTGGTTTTCAAATAATATTGTATGTTTTATTGTAAGAATTGTTCTAAAATCTATAATTTGTTTTTTATGTTTTAAATTATATTAAGCATGTTTTTTTATTTTAAAAAATTATATTTTATATTATATTTTATACATGTTTTCTCTTTTTTTCAGTGGGCCCATTCAAATAGTACAACAGCTTCAGTTGTGTTGCTTCTTTGTTCATTCATTTTGTCTTGGGGTGAAGCATGGTTCTTAGACTTTAGAGTTTTTCCTAGTGAGTCAAAGGCTTTAGAATTCTTAGGTATGTTTACTTTTTCTCTACTTGCACATAATCGTTTCATAATATTGCCATCTGGGATCTTTAGAACTTGATATCCTTGAATAAAAATGGTTACTTATACAGTAAACCATTGATATAGCAACATCTTAAAAGCCACATAAAACAATTTTATAATTATTATGTATTAATTAATGGGACTTGGAGTTGCTAAACTGATGAGATCGATTTCCTGGTAGGTTGCTTTATTTAAAGATCTTTTGCATACCGAAAATTGAATCTTATTAACCTTACTTATTCCTGATTGCTAAGAGGCAACAATATGTATAACGCTAAGTTAAAACTAAAAAACTTTAACAAACTTGGCACAAACATTATGGTTATGAAAAAGCACCTACTCTCTGTTCCTGTTATTTTACCAGTTCTTGTTATATACTGATGAGCTGTGGGCTTTTGAGGTTTAGGCTTGCATACTGGTCATCCAGATATGTCTTCTTTTTTTTTTAAATAATGCTTCCTCACTTATTATTTGTATTTAATATATTACTATGAATTCATTCTCATCACTAATGCTATATATTTTTATAGAAATTAAGCTATTTTCATTTTCTTAATATTGCCTATTCTGACAAATTTTATTGGTTTGCTACAATTTCTTGGAACATCTGAATTCTAGTTGGTCCTGATGCCTAAAGAGGCTAAATTGTGTGTGGTTTTTTATCTAAAAAAAATCAGGCATGAAAGTTTTCGGCCTTTCAGTGGAAATCCACCTTTTTTAATATCGTTTTGGCAGATTCTGAGATATGCAGATAGGGGTTCATCATCAAATGAGGCAAGAATTGATGCGGCCTGGAACTATAAAAATAATGGAATTTACTGCTTCCCTGCTTGCTGTTTCGCCGCAAATAAATGATCAAAAATTTTGTGACATCAAGGTTTGGTTCACTGATCCTTGAACTATAAAAATAACAGATTAGTAACTGCGATTTTGCCTCCAAATAAACACAAATTACGAAACGTTGAAGTTTGATTGACAGGTTTAACGATTGTTTACTTTTTCTTCGCACCATAATTTGGTGAAACTAAACTTAAATTTCAATAAACAATAAGTTCAAATAATAGGTTCTAATATTGAAAATAAAAATTTTAAATAATATATAAAGATGAATCAAGATTAGATTACACTAAGTTTTATTTAATTATCAACTAGTCAGTGTAATCTCCCCTTAGAAGAGGCGTCCAGTAAAAAATCCCTGATTTACTTATTTTGCTGCCTAGTAATTTTCATGAAGCCTGCAGATGATGTCGTGTTGCATCAGTATGATTGACAGTTGTCTGGCTCTGCTTGATCGGAAGAGTAAATTTTTACTTTTGTAGCTCCAGTTTAGGCCTAGTCGAGCAACCAGAATATTTTCTTCAATCGTCTAAATCACGATGTCTGTGAGTTAGGATCACAAGAATAGCTTGAATGGGGGAAAGTACTTTTAGTTTTACATTTTGAAACTTTTTTTTCTTCGGTCTATACTGGGGTTTTTAGATTTAGACAATTTTTAGTTTTCAAAAAAAAGGAGTGTCTGCTTTTGCATGCCTTATATATTTTGGTTGTTAGTGAATTTTGTGTTCTTGAAATTTTTGAAATAGCGCTCAAATTTTTTTCCTAATTCAGATTTTCGGATAAAATCAGATTTTTTTTATTAAATATAATTAAGATTTAATTTGGCATCAATATACAGATTTAAGTGATGACATTTAAGTGTTCGACATAGTTTAAATGCCACTCGATTCAAAAAACCTTTCTATAACAAAAGAATTATTAGACACTGTTTCTGTTCTTAAACTTAAAACATGTTTGTTGTATAATATATGCTAGCTTATTCTCGTGTTATTGCTGTTACAGAAATGGAAAATTACATGGCAAAAATGTCTGTTTTAGTGAAGATGCTAAATAATACATAAAGATGAGTAGCATTGCATATGACATTGGAAAATAGTTGGTATAATGTAGTACTTACTTAAGCTTTACGAAAGCGAGATGTTTGGTAGCTTCTCCCTGGGGCATCCTGAGTACATGGCCAGTCCATCTTAATTTTCTTTTCGAGTATAATGCGTAGTTCCAAGCAAATAGAAACCTATCTAAATAAGCTTTCTTATAATTCTTTCTTATCATGTTTATAAGCGGGTTTCTGACCAAGCACACAAGCCTGAAAATATTTGTCTACCAACTAACCACCCTTTTTTCTACTTCGGCATCTACTGGGATTTCTGATTGTAGACAAATTTTAATTTTAAAAGAAACGCTTTATATATTTTTTGTATTGCTAGTAAATTTCTAGTCCTTGATTTTTTTCTGGAAAAGTACTTGAATTTGGTTTTCTTAACAAATGTCTGAACCATGTTACTGAGCATATGCATTGAAAGACCGAATGTTGGAGATTTCAATTCCAAAGAGGCTTTTTTTTTTTGCAAAACCTGGTGCCTAAATTTTCAGTCTTATGGAACTGCCAAAGTACCAAAATTTTTGGTAATACACCAAATGAACAGCAAAACATGTTCACATACACACATAGACAAATCTGATGAAGATAATCCCTTCTCCCCAAAATAACATAAATAAAAAAAATTTACTTATTTTAAAGTGCGTATAAAGAAATTTAAAGTACATTCAGTAGTATAGTATTATTTAATCATTATAACATTTGTTATGTCAGAATAATTGTTAAAATTTAATTTTTTTTCGCTTGCGCTTAATTTAGCTTTGTTGGTTCTCCAAACCAAGCATTTGGTTTGGATTTCAGATTTTTTGTTCAACTAGCACTAACATCCCTGAGCTATGCATTGTATGCAAAACTGGGGAACCAAATCGTGTAAATAAATAATCACTCCAATCAATTAAAGATGCTCATAGGAAGTGCTTCAAAATTACAGCTCATGAATCCAACTTACCTCAATTACCAGTTCCTCTTCCCAAATATTACAAAATAAGCTGTTAAAAATTTATTTCCTAGAATGGTTCAAAATAGAGATATGTTCTTAATTTGTGGATAATTCTAAACTAGGTTTTTATTTATAACCTTAGTATAAGCTCATTTATATAAGGACTCGGGAAGTTGATTTTCTTTATGCACCTTTTAATTAATTTTAAAACATCGCTTTTCAATATTTCAAAACTATTTTTTAGTGCTCAAATTGTGAGGATATAGCTTTAGCCCTAATGATTATTCTTTATTTTAGCAAGGTATGATGAAGAGAGAGCGCCAGTACTAGCACATCCTAATTTATCTAGATCCCAAAGTGATGATGGAAGTGCTTTTTATTCGCCACCAGGTATAAATTAATAAATGTTCATGTAAATAACGTAGTTATAATAAGCTAATTTTAACTTGAAATGTTTATGTTACTTAAAATTTTGTTTGTGCAATACAATAGTTCTCCAGAAAACTTAGTTATATTATTTGGGAAATATTAATGATATATGTGCATTGTATATGCAATTGATAAGATAAACTTTAAGGAAAATTTTTTATTTTAAATGCATGTCTGGCTGGATTTGGCACCAAATTCTAAGGACATGTGGTTGAAGTCATTCTGCTTCTTTTTATAATTCTAAACTTTTTTGACTTCTCATCTAGCTAAAGTTATGCAAATCCTAAATTTCTAGATAGTTTGATATAAATTAGCTAAATTATATGTATATTTATGATTGTTCCAACTAATTTAATTTATAATTTAACTCTTTTGACCTGTAATGGTTTATTTAAAAATCCTCTTTTATATCTAAACTTTCCCCATTTGAAATTTAATAAAGCTAAGAAATATTCTTATTGTTGCCCACCAATCACCATTAACCACTATATAGAAGAGCTGTGTTTAATCAGTTGTGATATAAAGCGCTAAATTTCTAAGCACATGAAAAACTTGTTTAAATTGGAGAATCTAGCTAGTGCAATCAACTTTAAAATTGGTGTAATAAATATGAGAAAAACATTGTTGTTGCTAGAAAGTTAGGGCTTTAATTATTGAAGGGTTTTAGGGACTTTACTTTCAGTCCTAGTGATGCCATTTGGCATCATCATGTTTCTGATCATAATTTAAATAAATAATAGGGCTGACATTAATTGTGATTAATAAAAAATATTTTTTAATAGAAAAAGTTTGAAGAATCAAATGATGTGCTTTTTGATATCATAAATGACTAGAGACGATCAGAAAAAAAATCTAAGATGAGGATGCCAAATTGTCATTGGGACTGAAAGGATTAGATGAAGTCATACCTGTCTGTCTCAAATATCACGGGACAGAAAAAAATATTTAAGAATTTTCAAATTTTACCTAAAAAGTAAGTTAATTGCTTAACGGGACTCGCCTATCATCTAAAATTCTTGAAAGTAACATTTTGTTTCCATTTATATGAAGTTAAAATATTGTTGATCAACTTCTAAGTCTTTATCATTTAGAATTTTTTTCTTCTATTATATTTTGTCCAGCCTTCCCATAAAAGAATCAGGATATGAAAAATGCCCCTAATAAATAACTGCTTATTATGCAAAACAAACAAATGCACACAAAACAAATAAACACATTCATCATACCCTATTGTTATCCAGACCAAATTTATTGTCTCTGTCTATTCGCTTCGTTTGAGGAACCATGATCTGGCTTGACCTTTTATCACGGTGACATAATTCCAAGAATTGAACCCCTTGCTACCATTCCAACAACACCTGTTAGACAAACCTACCACAAATTTAGTCGCAGTTATTGCAACTGCAGTTTTAAAAATAAAATCGTCAATACTAAATTTTTATAGTGTGGTTTCCAAACATTTCGCCAACAATAATTATCTTAAAACCCGAAATCCTTACAGATCCTAAAATTTTAAAAACATTGCTTGTGGCCATAGAATCGCAAAAATTCAGCTGTCTTAAAATAGAACATCCATCTAAAAATTGCAAAACTTCATTGAATTTTGTAAAGTCCCCATATTATATTGATTGTCAATTATTGAAGCTCAGACAGAAACTTAAAAAGCTCAGAGTACTGTAATATCCACAAACATTGGCTGTAGTAAATTGTGATTTCTAAATTTTGAAATTCTTTTGATTCAATAAAATCGCAAAACTCTGGTGACTATATAAACATGCAACTCTGGGGACCTTAATATCGTCTAGTTGAGCACTGTAGACCCCAAAATTGGTGGAGACAATTTTAAAAAGTTAGGTTTTTTTTCCACAATTAAAAAAAAATGCTCACAGGTGATGTGCATTTGCTCCTAGTTTTTTAAATTAGCAGCACAGATTGCTCTTAAATTTCTTTATCTAATTTCAAACTCTGGTCACAATTTGTTTTTGTTTTTTATTGTGTATTAGAGTTCCTTAAAAATTTTGAAACATAAATTCTATTATATTTTTGATTAAGCAAAATTGCAACTTTGTTTTATCAAAATTCATTCAATATTAATTCAAATAAGCATTAGTAAAATGTGCATTTTAGCTTGTAAATGCAGGGGTTTTTAATATTTTTGTGACTGTAATATTTATTATTATTTTAAAGTATAATTAGTCTGACTAAACTCATGGAACAAGTTCAACTATTTCTATTAGGTTCTTACTATTTGATGTACTTCAACAATTGTAATTTTCCTTGCTTTTTAATCTTGCATTTATTTTTTATTAAGGCTCAGATGGAGAAGACAATGGGAAAGACCATGATGGCAGCACTGTTTCTGAAGTAGAATGGCTTTCCCCTAAAAATAGTAAAGAATTGCCTTCTGTAAGTAAAACTCAATGTTAAAGAATTGCTATGTTTGATGAAGTATTTTAGGTTATCTTTAATAGAAGCTACTAAAAACCTTTTCGTGTACAGTTATTAATTTCATTTGGAAATTAACAAAATATCAGTGAGCAGTATGACATCATTACTCAAATTCTTAGTGTCATTCACAATTTGCTTGGAAAACTTCAGACACTTTCAAACCCAAGGAAAAGTTGCAGATGTGTACCTAAGTTTTCAATTTGGTTAAAAAATTGCAACAAAAACTAGTTTTGGAAAAAGTTGAGGTTGTATGCTTGATTTACAAAAGCTCCTAAACAGAATTTTAGCACATATACCATGGTTTATTTCTAAATTTGTATTGGCTCTTCTTACATTATGAAAGCTTCAGTTATTTTTCTGTGAATACTGTTAATCCCTACCCTATTTATAAAGACACTGATGCCTCTTTACTATTATTTATTTGTCTTTAAAGTTAAAAAGCTGAGGAACAAAACAAGACAGCTCCAAAATACATACCTATATGTTAGTGATTCAAAACAAAAGTAGTTAAGTCAAATTTGAACAAAATCTTTTTCGTGTCCCTTCTACTCATTTTTTTACTATTATTTATAATGAAACTCTTTAGAAACTAAAGCAAGTACTCTTCCCCCATCTCTTCCTCCACTTCATCCCACACACACACTAGATGTATCTGGCAGCAATTTTTTCTATCCTTTAAATTAAACTCTTCTATTGTCATGTCGATCCTGAGAACAATACTTGAGAATTTTGTACCTAAATTGAAAAGAGGGCAAGATAATAAAATATCAGTAGTTCAGTTAAGTATAAATTTGGAGCTTTGCCATACATTTTATACCATTAAAAATTTCAAAATATATGTATTAAGTTTTTCTTCTACGTTAAACAAACTGCAATATCTTGGTTGTGATAAAGTCTGATGTTAATTCAAACAACCTAACTAAAATTTTAAAAAAATTAGCTTGCTAGGAAACAAATTAGTCCGCATTCTACATCTACCCTATTCTGGGTCACTTCATTTAGCTAATAAGCACTCAACTGTATCTATCTATTCTCAACTTTGAAATTATCAAGTTTGCTTCTGCAAATTACATGACTATGTAACTGACTTTCTATTGATTGTGTCACCAGCATCTTAGAACTTCTTTTGAATCGGTTCTAGATGTGTACTTATGTTTTGCAAAGATAATGAATATATCTAATTACTTCATATATGTTCTTTATTATAAAACTACAAAATTATTTCCCTCTTAAATATTACCTTAATTTACTATTTCTATGTGGTAGCTGCAAAATGACATAAGGCAGCAAAAAATTAACATTGCCTATTTTTTTTATTGTTCACTTATTTAAAGCCCATATGAATTAAGTTCTTTGTCGTAAGCTTTTACTTTCAAATAAGTTTTCTTGTTTATGTATTCTTGAATGGTTATATTTTCTAAAACATCTGTGTATGGTTAGGTATATGATAATTCGCATTCCAATTGAAAATCTATATTTAAAGCTTGACTGCCAAACCTATTTTAAGCTTATTTTATCTGTAAATTTGTTGAGAAAATTATTTTTTTCGTAGATTAATTAAGTTTTTTAAAATCATTATTCACTCAATAACATTGCTGTAATAATTGTTTACTGTTCCAAACTAAATTATTTTTGAGATGTTATCTAAATGTGAAAAAAAGCAAATTAAAAATATGCTGAAAATTGATTCAAATTTTATTCAGATTAACAGAAAGCTTAGAGTTAGGTAAATTCATAAAAAAATTTACAAAATACTTTTTTGAAGATCTGTTTTCAGTCAAAGGACCTATTTGATTAAATTCATAATTTGTCTAATTAAAACAGCATATATGGCCTTTAACTAACTGGATAGATAGTTTGACTTTTAAAGACAAGTCATTAAAATTGCAATAAATTAAAATATCAAGTATACAAATACAAGGAAATATTGTGTAATAGGTGTTTTCATTTGTCAAGATTTGATTCATAGTAATATTAACTTTTTGCATTAAAAAATCTAAATTATCATACACGAAATACAATTTATCTAAAAAGAATTACTTGTTAATTTTTTATTTCTCCGATTTCTTTGTCAGAATTCTAACTTGGAACAATTGCCGGGGACATCATGAATGATATTCCACACTTTAAAAAGCTCTCCATTAGCATTCCATTTTACAGTTGTGCAATTAGCTGGGCTGTTTCACAATCAAGCATAAGAAAACAGTCCTTAAAATCAACGTGTGTTCTTTTTTTTACCATGAAAAGTCTTTGAAACTTAATATGCTTCCAGAAAACTACTATGTTCAATTAGTATGCAAATATTAGGTTGTGTATATATTGTATTAACTGTGCCTTATGTCATTTTTGCTACATTTATTTAAAATCAGTATTGTCAAGTAATTTAAAATGTGGGGAATTCTAAAACTTCATTCCTACTCCAGATGTAAATGCTTTGTTTGAGCTTCTCTTTACATTATTATGTCCAGTTCATGTTTGTTTTCATGTTCATTTATTCAAAAACAATCGTTTCTCCATTGATATATTCAAGTATATTTTATAAAATTTAGTATCTGCTATATATATTAATGATCAAAATTGTGTTATTTACTTATTAGTTTATATGTTACTTTTTCAAATAATTTTTGTGATACCTTGTATTTATGTTTCTTTATTTTATGTTTGTTAAAGTGTAACATGAATATTTCAAATCTTATTTTTTTTAAATCAATGATGTTATTTTCTTCAATACTAAGTTTAAAAGTCAGAAATTGAAATCCCTTATACTTAACATCTATGATACATTTTCTGTGTATTATGTAAAGTATTCCTTTAGCGTGTCTTCCAAATAAGAAATTAATAAATGGGTATAAAATACTTTAATTCCTTTCTGAATGTACCCCTATTAAATCACGGTGCATTTTATGTATGAATATTGATATCTGAGCTCCTAATTTTATCAGTTTATCTGAATTTTTTTAAAGAAATATCACACAATTTCATTTTCAGCTTGCAGCATTATTGTGTGTAGTGTATTACTTTTGTGTAAATATTAATATTTCTGCACAATTTAGCCTTTAAATAACACAACTTATTCTTTTATTTGTGTTATTTTTATTTGACTTTAAATTTTAAATTTTAATTAAGCATACATGAACCTTTATTGCTAATCTTCGGAAATTAACAAAATAAACATTGTTTTAAATTTTGAAAAGAGCACTTATCTTTGATTTTCTACTTACT
Source organism: Hylyphantes graminicola (assembly GCA_023701765.1). Lineage (NCBI taxonomy): Eukaryota > Metazoa > Arthropoda > Arachnida > Araneae > Linyphiidae > Hylyphantes > Hylyphantes graminicola. The sequence goes on from CM043123.1 coordinate 34,054,538, forward strand.
TTATTACTTGCAGATAAAAAAAAATATTAATTTATTGAACAGTTTGTTAAGTTTTTCACATTTGATAAACCCTAAATCGCCTAATATAGTAATGCCTAAGAAATTTTGAATTTAGTTATAATGCTATATGACTATTTTAAAATTAATAAATTGTGTCAACCAAATTAAAACTTTAAGGTTCAATATGTTTTGCTGCCTTAGTGTACAAAGTGTCCTTACAAGGTGATTGTGACCTTACAAGATCACAATTTAATAAACATGGATTTGAGTTAAATTCTATGTAAAAACCATTACTTACCAAACATGGAAATGAGGTTAGGTATTTAACCTTGCATTGTTTGGATTTGCTTTTAATATTCAACCCCAATGACTTGAAAATGAGTTTAGATTTTTTGTTAGCATCCAATTGATCCAATCAGTAATATATACAAAGCTTTCTAACATACAGTAAAATCTTATCAGTCACCAAATTGCCACTTTTGTTCTCCAAAATAACCACCGACTGAAAGTTAGTAACTACAAAATTTATTTTTCTGAAAGTATGCAAAAGTTCAAGTTATTATAATACTAAGTATTTAACTGATATTAAATTTTATATTTGTAAACTTTCATTTATTGTTAGTTTTTTTTATTGAATAATTCATTTTTTTTAAGTATAAGCAGCAAAATGTAATAGATGCAGAGTAATTTTTTAAATATATTATAGCCTGTCGCCAATAGGCCTCCTGTGGCTCTAGTTTTTTTCAGCATTAATTTTACCTAAACCAAACTTATATGTGATAGTAATTTATATTTTTAATATATATCACTGAAACTTCCAGGATTTCCACTTATACTCCAAACACATTTTTTTTGTCAAATGTTTTTATTTTAACTATTAGTAAAAGACTTAACATTGTAAATCTTCTTTTGAATATGTTCGCATACATGCTACTTTAAACCTTATATGATACATTTATGAATATATTGTTATTTTACCTTTTGTTTTATTTTAGTTTAATAATATTATTGTATGAAAGTGTAAACATAACTGTATGCTGAATATAAATAAATCTGGGTTTCTGCTTAACATCAAGAGATAACTCTTTTAGAAAGAAAACCATAAAACAGTTTTACCCACTCGTTACTTGACAGGTTCTCAATTACAATGCTCTTCACCAATAGTTCTCATACGGTACTAGTATGGCAATAATTTAATGACAATTGACTATTATGGCAATAATTCAATGACAGTTTTAGCCATTTTTGTTTTTCAACTTGCATCAAATATCTAACAGTGTTAAGCATATTTCTTTTAAAATATCTAATATCCCTTTTAAAGGGATATTAAAAATAATTTTTTAAAAATGGAAAAGTAATTTTCTTCTAAGCACTTAATTACCAGAACTCACTTCTTCAGCTGTTCACTTGCTATGAAAAGGCAGCACAATCATTTTCTGTAAATCATTTTGATAGATATGTAAACAAAAATAATGTATAATGGGAAAGGCTCATTTTTAGCAGCTTAAACAAAAGGGTAGATAACTATCTAACTAGAATAATGAACAACACTTTAATTTATATTTTCTTTAATTATGATATGTTTTTTCTTTCCGGATGGCCCAGCACTCAATGCTTGAAAGAACAATTATATTTTTTTACACAAAAAGATTATGTATATAGTTTGTTTATATATCATGGGAAATGAATGGGAGGATATTTGTGTTGGTTTTAATCACTGCTGCCCTAAGGCTTACCTAATTTATTTTCTATCTTAATTGAAAATTGTTTAAGTGCAAAGAGATTTAAAGGTTTATTTTTTAAGAAAGCATGTTTCCATTTTTTTTCATTAAATGCTTTTTGTTCTAAAGTACTAAAAATTAAGTAAATCTAAATTTACAGCAATAAATAAATTACTTACGTTGTAATATTTAGGAGCTTCTAATTATCTAACATTGATATTTTTAGTTGGTGTGTTATGATGCATATTAAGCCTAAAACCTGGAAAATATGCCTGAAACGCTACTTTGCCTAAATGTTCATTCTAAACATAAGTAAATGTTGTAAAGAATAAGAAATGGGAAAATATCTCCTTGTACATTTACATATATGGACAGAAAAAGTGGTGCAACTGTGCAGTTATTTGTTCTTTTATCCAGAAAGTCGCTGTTTTTTAAAGAAAGGATAACCTAAAGTCTATTAACTGTTTTTGCTTTTCTTTAAATTTGGCAAGTATCTTTTGGCTACCTCGTTCAGTACCAGCTAAAAGCCTTTGTATACATGCTGACGTTAATTCAACCAAATTTAGTCTTGTTTTATTTATTATGTAAGCTGAATATATTAACTGAATAATATGTTTACTGTCTTATGACATTTGAAGGGGGCTCAATAAGCCTAACACTTCGACCAGAGGTCTATTGTACTATCCCATGTTTACTGTCGCTTTATATATGAAGTATTAATTGAATAAATTCATTTTATTTGGTTTATTACACACAAATGCCTTTATGTTAAATAATTTATTTTAGCATGATCTCGTAATTTGTAGTTTCCACACTATGTTTATACTGTGAATAGTGGAAGCTTTTATAAATTCTCTGTCCATCATCCACTATAGCCCAAAATACAAATTGCTACAGACAAGTTTGATACGTCAAAAAATTCAAGCATCGAAACTAGAAGTTTTGGAAATTCTCAGAAGTAAAATTCGTTTCAGTTTGGAATAACGTCATAGTATATATCCCAACGAGATTCTTCGATGGTTCTTATTTGTTTAGAAAGAGGCACAAGGCTTCTATTTTCAACATCCACACCATGTTTATAACGTAAAAAGTAGGAGATTTTGTAAAGGCTATGTCCGTCCCCCACTTTCACAAAACGAACCATAAGTCTCACAAATAAGTGGTATGTGTCATATTGTAGCAAGAAATCAGCCAAGGCTATATTCCATATTTCATTAAAAATTTCAATTAATTTATATTTTAATAACTGAGAAATTCCATTTTTATTCAATATTTTCAATGTTACCACTTCGGCAAACGCTCGCGAAACTTTACTTAAAATGAAAATAAAACTGGAAGGACTTTATATGATGTAAATCAGTTTAAAATGGCGTTCTACTATGTAGTTCATTCATGGTTCATTAGATATTTATGGCAAATTTAAAGTTTCGCTTCTATTTTTAAAGCAATTTAATAAATACTTATTTTTCGAACTGCATATTAATTTAGCACACAATATATAATTTTAATTGAATTTGGGAAGGAAAATTAAAGAAAAAGTTATCGGAACTGAAAATTGTTAATTAAACAAGCGATTAATTTTGACGGTTAAATTAGAAATAGCTTAAGGCTGTGTTTGGTGATTTTCTTTCTAAGACTTATAAATAGCGTGTAGAATCGGTTCTACTTAACAATTACGGTAACAAGATCATACTTGTTTTATTTTTAAAAAAAAACGCGTAATTTTTTAGTTGTATTTAAGCATTTACTAATGAATAATGACGTCTTAATACTAATTATTCCTTTTGTTTTTAAATAGTATTTAAAATTTCGTTATAAGTATTAAAGGTGATAGTTTCAATGTTGTATGTAGACACAAAATATTTGACTTATCAGTTTAGGCTATGTTAAATTTTTTTATTATTCGAAATATAAATAAATTTAGCTTCAACAATGCTAAGATATAATGCATTTCAAGAGCTATGCAAATTATACAGGGAAAAATACACTTTTTCAACATTTGCTTTCCCCCATTAATTAAAATTTATAATCAGAATTAATTTTGTATTTACTTTGATAATATTTTAATAATTGTTTGCCGTATGTTCTGATTTAGATAATGTATTGGGTTACGAATTGAAATATTATTAGGTAATAAAAATTGCATGCCAATTAAAAATAATACAAAAACAAACAATAATAAAAATTTGTACAGCAATACTAACAACACGCGTTAAAGATGGTGCAAAAGGCTGATTTTATATTTAAAAAAATTCTCAAATCAAATTCGAAAATTCCACACCATAAAGTCAAACATTTATTTAAAAAAAATTTTAATTAAGCTTTAATCTCGTAAAACTCAGCTATTTAGAAATGTGTAACTGTTCAGCAAATATGTTGCGACATCTGCCGGTGTTGACCTTTACAACCTAAAAATATAAAAAGAAACATTCAATTATATGGAATCAATTATTTAAAACATTCAATTGTATAAATAACATTGTACGTGTAAATATAAGAAATTGGTTATCGGATTTTTAATTGAATTGAAACAACGATATTTTTAAATAGTCTTGTTTTTAATTAAATTACTGAGTGACCACAAATACTTATTCATATAAAGTGTCTCACGCGGAATTCCCACATTAAGCTAGTAGTGCAGAAACATCACTTTTCCATTTACCGAGCGATAGCTACCTGAGAACTGACATCCATTTAAATTGTTTTTTTTCCCGTTTCATATTCGGGTGTGATTCTCCGTCAACTTCGATTTCAAAATAATAAATAGTAAATTTTATTTATTAGTAGGGGTGACCGGTTTTAACCATTTCATATTCTACTTGCCTTCCTATCAAACACTTCCTATATAACACTTATCAAATAGTTTTGAAATATATATTTAAATTCTTGCTGTCCCCATTTCACGAATTCATGAAATATACAGCATTGTTTTCTCTACCAAAATTTTGAAGCATGTTCAATGCTTAACCTGGAAGATGTATGTTAAAATATTCATGATTTTACTTTAAAATAATAGAAAACAGTCTACCAAAAGCTTTTGTCTTACCATTGGAGAAGTCGCCTAACTACAAAAAATCAATGAATTCCCTTCCTCCATAATTAATTCAAATGACCGTTCCTACTGCTAACAGATAATAAAAAAAAACCCTGCTTCATTCACGTTTTGAAGGCCAAATTATCGGATTTTTTTATGCAAAATAGCATAATGTAGCTCTAGTGCGACGATGATTCAAACCCAACCTAACCAAAACAGCATAAACAGTAAACACGTCAAAAACGCGCCCCCAACTATTTTGGTAACAGAAAACCAAGGGACAGCAATGAAAGATATGCTATGTATATAGAAAATGAAAAGTATTACAGGTATGTTTATGCATTAAAAAATTTATTGGTTTTTAAATTTTAAGATATGAAGAATTAAAAAATAACATTGTTGCTGAAACTTGATATGAATTTTGTGCAGTAAAGTGGGACTTCAGGCTTTGGACACAGCATTGGTACACTGGTGGGACTTGCTATGGACAAGACGGTTTTTTCAATATAACTTTGTACAAAAGCTTTCCAAATCAACAGATTTAATACCGTAAGATCCCCAATACGTAAGGACATGAGCAATGTTTGCAACACTTACTAAAGAGAAATCAGAGGGATAAAAAGAAGCTTTATTGAAAGAGAAATGGAATTCCATTCCATGCATCTCCGTAGTGGAGATGAATTTTGGACTTTCACTTACGATAATTTCATGAATGTGCCATGAATATCGACAATTCAGTAAAACATTAAAACTACGACACAGCTGCGGCCTAAAAAAGACCATGCAAAAACGGATCATCGACGACGGAAACATGATATATAGCGGATACGTGATACATACGGATCCAGAAGCCCATATTGGTGAATATTCATTAAATGGTTAACAAGGCGACACTTGTACGACATAGAATCGACATAGACGTTTCTCACATTTAATGATCAGTTGTCAATGGACCCCGCAAAACTATGTCGCAGATTTGATGTTTTACTGGATTAACGATATTCATGGCGCGCTCGTAAAATTGTCGTAATTCAAAATCCAAAATTCATCTCCACCTCGGAGATGCATGGAATGGAATTCCATTTCTCTTTCAATAAAGCTTCTTTTATCCCTCTGATTTCTCTTTTAGTAAGTGTTGCTTTTATTACTCATGTCCTTACGTATTGGGAATCTTACGGTATTAAATGTGTTGATTTGGAAGGCTTTTGTACAAAGTTATATTAAAAAAAACGTATCGTCCTTAGCAATTGTCCACCAGTGTATTTTCAGACTTTTTCATGTTATCTAAACCTAATTATTCACTTTATAGTTAATATAGTAGTTATTTTTTTTTTAAATATACCTTTACTGTTTAATGTATGTCAAAAACCAAAGGATATTTTACGTGAATACAAAGGATATTTTACGTGAATACAAAGGATATTTACGTCCGAATACGTGATCAAAAACTCTTACCACCCGCGGCTCGAGTATACGAGTTCGAGTTAAATTTTGCAGCGGTCTCAGTAGGATCTGTGAATAATTTCAAGTTCAATTGTCTCTCTTAGGAAATAGTGCATTCATGAAGGAATTTACTCAATCAAATGTATACTAATACTACTTCCGGCGTCTTTCTTTCTAGTAAACGCATAATCATGTTTTTGACAAGGGCATTGCATATTTTGGTATGTCTCGATTACGTTAATATATCGATAGATAATAAAAGCTTGATATGTGCTTTTATCACATCAATATACTTCGTTTAAACGTGTGTGGTGTTATTCAAAAAAATATTTTATATATAACTTGTGGATTATATTACTTGATAAAAATTTGTGAAAATAAAACTATTTAGTTTTGAAAATCTTTCTGCTCTTTTAGTCCTTGGATATAATGCTGAACTTTGCTTTGTAAGTAAATTCAAAATCTTAAATTTTTTTTAATTGTGCGGATTTAAGTTTTTGTTAAATTTTTATAATGTTTTTTTATTAACGTTGTAATAATTCTTTCGTTGTATTTAAAAAATGAGACAATGCGTGATTTTCTAAAAATTATAAATTTTGTGTCCCTCATCAATATCTTTTATGAGGATAAAAATATATGCATTAATATCACATTACTACAATAAAACTGTACCTAAAAATAAAATATAGGTGAAATGTAAGTACTGTCCCTTGTATTCAACACGTTTATCAACTTCACAACAAATTAACTACATAAAATTTTCAAAAAGATAAAACCATTTATAATATAATATTACTCTATCTATTAATATTTATAATCAATAACGATAACCAAAAAAAAAAAATCTTTTGTTTTTGCACCATATTTCAGATGAGTTCCAGCTTTTATAATTTTTAATACCTCAGAAACTAATAGTGTCAAACACGACAGATTACATAAAAGGGTTTAAAAGTATTTTGCGATAAACACGGTGAAGAATTTAAGTTAAGGGTCAATTTTTTCGTTGATTTAACGTTATTTTTACATATTCGTAAGTTATTAAAAATATATCCACCCATCACATGATTGTCTCAGGTGCATTGCATAATTGAAATGAATAAAACTTATTTGGGAATATAAAAATAAAATTGTTTACAATATATAGTGGCAAAATCTTACATTTCGAGGAAATCACCCCTATATGTTTTTTTTTTAAATTTATATCTTTTAATGTTTATTGGATTCGAAAAAAATATACTTTTTCTCCGCTTCAATGCGAACAACTTAAATTTCATAATACATAAAATTTATATTTTCTTTAAAAAAAATTTATAGTTAAAAAATATTATCCATAGACTAACATAATATATTGAAATTTTTCTGTAAAAATTCTACATCATGCAATCTTACCAGAAATACCGAATAACTCATAAAAAAATAATAAAAGTCTTACAATATTACTAATATGTGTTTGGTTTAAACTTCCAGCACTACCTTCACTCGCATTCTTCATGCCAATTGCCAACATATGGTACAAGAAAACCCGAAAATTAAGGTAATGAATATTTCGATACAAATTTGTAATGCTGGACAAAATATTTCCTTTTAAAAAAATTACTAGCTTCCCAAATCAGCGGTACGCATTTGCGATTTAGAATTTAATCTTAATATGTACTACCTAATTTTTTATTTAAAATAACTTAACACACAATTTTAACATAACTTTACACTCAATAATATACGTATAACCAAAATGATTCTTATATGACTTTTTATCTGAAAATATAAGATGCAACTGTTTTAGATTTTAAAAAAAAAGTCATATTGTGACAAAGCCAATAAAGGTAACGAAAAATGGATTATTGTTCAGCACCAAAAACTGCGTAAAAAAACATTTACTATATTTTTTAATCGTCAAAAGCTAAAATTTTAGTTTTTGATTTTTAGCACTTATTTAATATAAAAACGTGAATCTATCAAAAAGCAGAGCAATTACATCAGAAAAACTTATTTCATTTTTTAAATCGGAGCGACCCAAATATAACTAAAAGCTGTTCTAAAATTCTATGCACCAAAACAACTGTTGCCCTATGATATCAAGGAAACATCATGTTATTGTGTTGTCTTTGTTCTATACTTTCAAATCCTGATTTTTATTACAATATAGCTGGGATGTTCTTGTATTTATATTAAACCAGATATACTATTCGGTACTTTACTTTCGTAAAAGTTCGAGCTAACATAACCTCATTTGTTATGAAAGAACACTCACGTCAATTACCTTAACCGCTATTCTGTTTATATTTTACAAATACTAATTAAACAAACAGTTTCATATATTTATATGACCTAATTAAACAATATTTATACATGATAAAATTATTAAAAAGTATGGTTGTACTTAATTTTAATAACATACCTTCCTGAACATAGTGATGTGAGTGTTATTAAAGAACACTCACATCAATTTCCTTAACCGCTATTCTGTTCATATTTTACGCATACTAATTAAACAAACTGTTATATATAATTATATGACATAATTAAACAATATTTATACATTATAAAATTATTAAAAAATATATTTGTACTTCATTTCAATTACATACCTTCCTAAACATACTTTATTCTTATTCTTCGTGTGCAGGACATCCTTCTGATTTTGTCGTCGTCATACGGTATATGAATAAGGAAAAGTTATGATAAATAAGCTGGAGGGGAAACTCACTATTTCCTGCCAAACGAGTTCATTTCTTTCCAACTGCGTATAGCCTCATCTCAAATCATGCAAATTTTTTTACCATCTCTACCATCCCATACTTAAAATCCTTAATGAACCACTTTACTTCATTACCCTTATCACATGTATTTTATTAAACCTTTCATTTTCTCTTTATCAATCCCCTTAAATTGACATTTTTTTTCGTTCCACTCTTTCTCTAAGATAAGATGCATTTCTTTGGAAAAAATGCATAACACTATATCTTGTAGTTTCTTCGGGCGATAGAGAACTTGTTGGAGAGGTATTAATTGGTTCAGTGTATGCCTCTATCAGTTTCACCTTTTCTGAGAAGAGAGCAAAGTTTGAGTTTTGTGTAGAGTGTAGATTGAACTAAAAGTATGCTAGCCGTATCTAAGTTAAAACATGTTTTTCGATCGAACCATGATGAACAGCCCTTTTGTGAACTCGATGTAAGACTTCTTTTTCATTACTTTATTCTTAAAAGTCTTCTAGCAACTAATATGGGATGTGTTTATTCAGTTAAGATTCATATAGATAAATCTGTCTGATATTTTCTTTCAGTAGCATATGATCATATTTACTAAAACACACCAATATTCATAATAAATAAACTTGTATTCATTTTCTGTTTCTCAAAGAAAGTATATGTATATTTTTTATTTATAGTGCATTAGCATGTACCAAGGTAAATAATTTAAGCTGTTTTGATTTGACAAAATTGAGTATTATTTGGGATGAAGAAAAATTAGATTTATTAGTTGTATCGACTGTATTTTGTCGTCGTCTCTCTGATGTAGAGAAATCGCAATTTTAAAAGATCAGCATTTAAGTGGCAAATTAAGTTTCACCTTAAAAAAAAAACACTGGGCAAAATGTAAAAAAATTTATTCATCTAAATAATTGGGTTACGATAAATAAATATTTAGTTTTAATCACAAATTTTAAGATTATAGACAGGCGTTTTGGCAAATAGATCTGATATAGTAACGCCAAACTGGACATCATTTTTCTATCATAATAATGCGGTGTTCTTTTTTTTTAATATTGCAATTTTGTCAAACTATAACAGCGAAATGTGTTTTGTAAGTTTTACCATTGAAATACTAATAGCAGCTGAAAGTAAACACTCGCAGAAGCTTTTGAAACAGGAATGTGTGATAATACCAGCTGTTTACAAGTTGCCTGTAAGACAATAGTCTTGCATACTATATATTACAGATAAATTTTGAATGCAGTTATGTTCTAGTCCAAGAGTAACGAAAATTGCATTTTTGTAAAAAAAAAAACAATTACAGTTATGTTATTCGATTTTAAAAAGGTATGCTATGATAAATTACATATTTTTTTTTAATTTTATTGTTTGTAGTAAGTGTTATAAGGGTATTTTGGTAGTGTCGGGAACAAAGCCGTAATGACAAACTCTTTCTTCAGATCATCACTCATAATTTTAATTTTCCCGGTTACATATTATAAATGAAATTTTTTTTAAAAAATCCCATAAAATATATAATTATTTGCATTTTTTTTTAATTTTCAAAATATTACAGTCAACTTTGTCTTTGCAACCTTTCAACTTCTATTTTTTTAAGATTTAGACGTAATTGAAGAGCTTATTGGAAGAACGTGTTAGGTAACAAAAAGGTGAAAATGAGAAAATGAACTTTAAAGTTATTCCTTTGCACTTGGATGCGTTAAAAACGGCTCTTACTAAAGGTAAAAAATATACTTAAAGTAGGTTTAGGAAAAGGGTGGATCTTATTATCTTTAAAGAAGGGAATAACATGTTCAGTGACACAAATATCTAATTTTTTCAAAAATGTCACTTAGCACCTTCTTCCACTAAGCACTTCAATTGTGAACTGTCAAAACGTTAAAAAATATATCACTTTGACTTCCTTTTTACAATTTACACTTAGCTCACCCAAAAATAGCAACGTTCTAGCTTTGAAAGCGAGTGTTAACTTATAAGAACGCATGCACTTAAAAAGTTCGGTGCAATTGTTCGTGTCAGCATTTTCCTCCTCTATGTGCCAATTGTGAAAAGTGTTATCTAGATATTTGATTTCAAAAATATTATTGAATTCCGTGCACGTTTAATGAATCGCCATTAAATATGATTTTAAATTTATTTTTTAATTGGTTTAATGCTTTTATTAAAGTGCTGGTCTTCATAGCTAACAGGTCAATTTAAATTTTGCGCTATAACCATTAGTTTCTTAAATTTTTGCTAGTTAAAGACATTACTTAGTATTTTTTCTAACACGATCAAAAATCGAAATGTTATAATGCTGTGCTAACAATGTCGAAAAAATATGATTCGTTAAAAAAAACATGCCAAATTTGCATTGTACGTATGATTCAACTTTAGGGTGGTGATACTAACTTGCTTAGTTAAACTATTTTTGCATTATTCATTTAATGGCTCTTTTTACAATAATTCAACGTTTACCCAACAGGTGTTTTTCTTTTTTAAAAAAAAGCTAAAATTGCAATTCCAGAACCAGTATATATTCAAACTCACAAGTTTTCAGTACCGAAAATTTTGCGCTCTGGCTAAGCAGAAAAAATCGTACATAACTTTTGGTAATTTTTATTGCTTGTAAAAGTCTTATCGTTGAAGGAAAAATAGAAAAAATTTAACAAAGTTTACTTTTCATAATTATTTTTAACTTTTCATGCACACTAGAGCATGGACACTAGTATGGTCTGAACTCATCGTTGCAATACCGTCGCCAATAGCCCTCGTGTAGCTCTAGTGCGGCGATAACTCAAACCAAACCATCGTTGCAATACATTTGGTACATGGGTTTTTATCGTAGTTTTTAATGATAGTTTCTTCACTCAAAAGAAAACAATCCTTCACATACATTTATTCACATCATCATAAAACAAAAACAAAAAATTGTTTTAAACTTTTTCGTAGAATTTGTTATTGCCAATTAAATTTACTGAAGTTCGTTTTAATATTATCAAAATTTTAAAATTTTCATTTACTTTTACGATTTTGTTTTTGGTCATACAATTAACTTCCAATTTTTCGATCTAATACACTAAAACCACCAAATTGACAAAAAAAAATCCAATAACTTTTTGTGTAATTTTCCTTTCTTTACTTTATTTACAAGTAGAGATTTCATGTCGCGAATTACATAATATTAGATACACTTATTATTATAGTTCCAATGAAATTTACTTGTTAGATATTTAATGTTTAAGTGTATCTGTCCTTTTTTTGTTTTTGTTTTTTGATTACATTATCTTACAATAAGATAAAATGCACTCTATGCTCTATCGGTCAAAACTACTATGTCTGGATAAGATGTTCTTTGAACAAAATGTAAACAATTATTCATTGACGTTTTAACAATTCGAGTGCTAGGGTTAAAACTCTTGTGTACATCTATTTTTGTATGGTATAAATTATTAAATTTTCAGGCATATGCGTTTTTTAATCAAGCCAAAATTGAAAAGTTATAGCAATTTTTTTTTCTGGGAACGATAATTAAGATTATTATTTTTTTACTTCAAAAAGGCCAACAATAAAATATTTTGAAAGAAAAATTGCTATAAAATACTTATATTTGGCTTTTTAACACTGAAGAATTGCCATGCTATATTTTTTGCAGAGATGGGTGCATTCGTATTCGTAAATTCGAATCCAAATTTGATTCACAGCATCTTAACGTGTCAATTCGAATACATTCGTATTCACCAACTGTGAATTCGAATAGATTCATATGTGCAAGTGTGAATCCAAATGCGAAATTTTGAGTCACACCTGTCAAATTATGTTTTGCAAACAAACTTCGTTGCCAATAAAGTTTGTCAAATTATTTTTGTAATAAATCAATGTCTATTAACTACCCCTAGGCTATGTCAAAATATTCCCAACCCACCATATTTATGTTCTTGTAGAGTCTATTCCAATTAACTTATAATCTCTTACTTAATTTGTAAAGATAATATGTTTATATTATGTACCCTTAGTTAAATCATATATTAATTTTATTGTACACTGAGAAAAAAAATCTGCAAACATACAGAAATTTTTTTAGTAATGTTACAGAAATAACCAATTTTACAAAAAAAGTTTTTGTAATTCTGAACAGAAATCTTCATTTCCGCAGTTACAAATTTTTTTCTAGTATCTGCACGTTGTTTCAGCCAATCATGTTCTTCTACATGAAATTTCGCGAGCATCGCCACTAATGTTTGGTTAGGTTAGGTTTGAATCATCGTCGCACTAGAGCTACACGAACTAAAGTCTGACCTCGATCGTGATTCAAGACCAATCGCTATTTTAAATTTATAACTTAGATAATTGTTTCAAATGAATTTCAATCCTCATTTCCTGCCTACCTGTGTGCCGACATGGTACAGTTGGGAGAGCGTTCGATCGGACATCTAAAGGTTCCTGGTTCGATCCCGGGTTTCGGCAGTCTGCTATTCCTCGGTAGTGTAGTGGTCAGTACCCCCGTCTGTCACGCGGGAGACCGGGGTTTGATATCACACCGGGAAAGCAGACATTTTGTTTTTTCTTTACAATTGCACGGAAAATGCAGTATCCATAAATTTTTCTTGTATAGTTACAGAAACATTACTTGTGTGGGATACATAAAATAGTCCTGTAAATCTACATGATATAAACATGCAATGTTAACAAAAATATATTATGTGTTTTTACAGCACTATTTTTAGTAATTATTTACTAGAAATTTTCTAGGAAAAGTTTTTTACATTTTTTTTTTTTTTTTGTAATGGTTACAGATTTTTTTTCACAGTGTAAATTAAAATAACTTCGGCGAAAATAGATTATTTTTAATGACGTTTTATTGCGAAAAATTGGTGTAAAATCTATCTTTTACGGTTATATTGCAATCACGCATTGGATTCAAATATTTATAATACTATGTATTGGTTTGAACTTTTATAAATGTTCATTTTTTATGATGTGCTACGTAATTTTAAATATCCTATTTTGCAACCAGTCTAGGATATGACTTGACTTCCGTTATATCTTGTGTAAGCGATAATTTTATGTGGCAAATTTGTCTGTGAAATTTGAGAAATATATCAAAATGTCATCTTTACGTTGTTTATTTTATAACAATAAATGATCTTTTAAAACAATAATTGATCTGATGAAATTATATCTGTGTAAAAATCGAGAAAATAAGTTCGTATGATGAAACTAAGTCTTTTTATACTGTATTCAGTGTGTTAAAAATGCCAAGTCATTTCAAAACATTTTTTGGTCAAATCCGGATTTTACGCTTGGTCGTTAGACATTATAAAACGTTGCAATGAGGAAATAATGTACTGCTTTTGCACTTTATGTGAATTTCCTGTTTTTAAGTACAAAATAAAAACCACACATTAAGTAATTTTTATCTGGTTATGTGTTCTCTTTAACTAAGGTTTGGGTCGTTGGAAAATTCTACTGTCTGTTTTCTGCTACGTTTAACTAACTAGTACCTAGTAGTCAAAACCGTATCCGAACCGCTTGCAACTAAGTGACTTCTCTATTGCAACTCAAAATTAAAGTGGCATACATTATGGTTAGATTAAAAAAAATATGTATATAGAATTAATATGATGGGGTGGAATATATTTTTTTTTCACTGTATCTTTTTAATACAAGTTAAAATAAATAATTTACTTATGTGCATATTTTCAGAATTTATCAAACGCTTTCTATTTTTTTAATTATAGAAAAAGGACTATCAAGAGTTGGCTGAAGAAGCTTTACAAAAAGCCGTTTCCATTATCGAATCCGACGGCTGGAAGAAAGAAAGAAGCAATGGAAATGGTGACGTAATTTACTCAAAGACTATCCCTATATATGGAAAAGTTTTTAAATTTGAAGTAAGTGTAGCACGTTTTACAAAACATTCAAAATTCGGTTCGATATAAGCAGAAGAACTTTAAACTATCCTAGGACAACACCAATTATCATCGAGTTTTAAAAATGTTAAAGAGATTTACATATAATTTGGTACATCAGCTTCAAGTTAATATGGATTGTAAGTCTTAGTCAGAAAATCTCGCTTAATAGTAACGTTTAGGCTCATTAAAAAAAAATTCCTGTTAAAAGTTATAAAATTAAAGATTTGGTCTTATTTGACTTACTAAATGCTTACCTACTGAATGATAACTTATTTAAATAAAACAGAATTTTATTTATTGTTTTAAGTTGCATTAACGTCACACTAAATCAATTGCAACTCATAGGTAATTGTCGACTTTTTCTTAGAAGTTTTTAAAAATGCAACTTTAAAATAAGCGAATAATTTTTGGTAGTTTAATTGAAAGTTTAGGACATTTGTCTAACATTATAATCTTTAACTGCTCATAAATCAATAACATGTGTTTAAAAATAAATGGAAACTCGAAGATTTTGCACTGTTATGCCAAAAAATAAAGGTTTGTCACAGAAATTGCCACTTAGAACTGCTTTCACAGAAAATTCAAGCTTCCGAAAAAAAAAAGCTCCTAACGCAGCATTTGGTTATTTCTTCTAAACGTCAAAATTAAACTGTTTCATTGACTCTACAATAATTATTACTTCTTATTGCTAAATTTATTTATGTGTCGAAGGATAAATATGTATTTTTGCTTACACCTAAATAAACATATATTTCAGCATACAATATTGAAACTATCTATGACCTTCAAACCATAGCTAAATGTAATTTTAAAAAATGTCAGCTAAAGAAACTTTGTGATTATTGATATAATTGTATTTATTTCTCGATAATTCAGTATAATTTTCAGCCTAATAGATGTATAATGCCAATAAAACTATTCAAATCTACAATTTTATTTTTTAGGGCATTCTAAATATGCCACCTGCTAAAGTAATCGACATATTGTATTATAAAGTGGAAGAAATGCATAAATGGAATCCCACAGTCAAAAAGTGCAGGGTAAGAAAAATTTTATTGACCTAAAAGTGTCTTTTATTTTTATATTTATGCCAGATTTTAATATTGTGTGTGTTCTTTTAAGATAATTGAAAAGATTAATGAACATGTGGACATAAGTCATACTATAGCTACTGAAGGAGCAGCAGGTCTTGTTGCAAGCAGGTAATCAACTAGTTTCTAGAACAAAGTAACTTAATTAAAGATTTTCCTTCTATCAAATTAAAAGACTTTAAAAATATATACATTCAACAATCTAACTCTCAGTACATATTTTTATATACTTGTTTTAAATGGTAATTGCGAAAATATGTAGATCCTAACATGGGGTACGCACTTCATTTTGCAGTTGGGGAATGAGATGTGTGAATATTTCATTTGTATATTTAATGATCCACTTACCGCTGGTGTCGCTGGTTTTTGATAAAAGTGAAAATTCTAGCCATCTATATTTGTATTTTCAATTAAAAAAAGTTGTGGTTTCAATTAGGTTCTCGATTAACACTGTTCAGTAAAAATATATAAATTTTAAAATATGTATTTTACGGTAAAAGTAATAAATCTGTACCTCCTTCTTATTAAATATGTGCCGCTTAAAGAGAGAATTTCTATTTCTAATTTCCAATTTATTACTCATGCCGTGACATATCTAGCCGCATAGGTTGGAAAATGACGCAAGTGAACCATTATAACGTAATATGAGAATCGTCATAGAAACTATTACAAAAATATTTAGTTATTTTTTTGGATTTATTTTGAATTAAAATTTTTTGCTTTAAGAATTTCTCTTTAGTGTATGGTTAATGAACACAAAGTATTACTTAACAATTTAAAGACTGGCGTCGATTGATCCATGGGCTAAAAATCTTCTAGACCAGAAACTTAATCTAATGCCTAGCTCTCCTAACGTGTCAAAAGGAACTAATACACTATTAAAGATTGATTTGTTGATTGGCATAATTGTACTTTCCGATTAGCGCTACTGTTTCTTCGGAATGTACAGCTATGGAAAAAAAATTAACCACTGGTGATAATTTCGACCGTTAGTCATCCTATAAAATCGGTCCTTTTTGACTATGTGAACAAATAAAATTCTGAGTTAATTGCATGACACAAAATTTGCATAAGGGTCCGTCTTTATATTAAAAAAAATTACGAACTTTAATTTTTTTCAATAGCAACACCCAATTTTAATTACTTTGAAATGTGAAGAACCATCGAAAACCCCTAAATCTAAGTTTTTGTTACATTTGGATGAATATTTCACGAGCTATTCAATCGAATCACTTGTAGACCTTTGGGGGACCATGGCTAAAATGACAAGCTTAGTTGGTCTGTAGGTTTATTAATGGAGGAAAAAGAAGCACAAGATCAAATATCTTGAGGATGGGGCCCTACGAGGGATATAAAAGTCAATGAGTAGCTGTACACATTCAAAAATTGAGTCGAAAATAAGGTGTCGTCAAAAATAGATACCTTTCGTCACTTGATAAGGGTTCTAAATTACGAGGCGTAATTGGCTCTGTTAAAGCTCCTAAAGGTGATTAGAAATAGGCAGCCAGAAACCGTTGCATTGTTCCCTTAGACACAACGGGGGCGCTAGTTTCTATGTCAATTTCAATATAGAAATTCTCCAATGAAAATCCAATGAGAGTTTCAAACTTAGAATGTTCTTAGTCTATGGATTAACCGACGCCCGCAGGTAAAGTGTTAACGACAGGGTTGGAAAAAAACATGTTTTTTTAAATAAAACAAAAAAACATGTTTTTTTTGTTTTAAACGTGTTTTTTTTTGTTTAAAACATGTTTTTTTAAACAATTAAATTTTGGTTATTGAACAAGTTGTTTAGGTTAAAAAAACAGTTTTTTTGCATTTTGGTTTCCTATATTTACTTCCATCCCCAATAATTTTAGGCATATGCCTTACATCTTTATTTGTCGAAGAATCATAGAATACAAGAAATCCTTCGAGTATCTGGCGATTCGGTGTCTTCCTTTGATTAAATCGGATGGGCTAATAGAAGAATTTATAAACTAATAATGTAATACTAGTTTATATTTGGTATTATTTTAATGAACTAAAATTAT
Organism: Hylyphantes graminicola; assembly: GCA_023701765.1. Classification (NCBI taxonomy): domain Eukaryota; kingdom Metazoa; phylum Arthropoda; class Arachnida; order Araneae; family Linyphiidae; genus Hylyphantes; species Hylyphantes graminicola. Next base: position 34,072,468 of record CM043123.1, read on the forward strand.
GTACCACATTGATGATTAGCACAAATCTCACAAATTAGAAGCTATAATAAATTAATGAACATTAACAAATGTCAGTAGTGTCCGATTTGGGGCTAAAGTATTACATACAAGGTTTACCATTCCATCAGGGTCTACTATTCATCACAATCTTAATCTTTAAGGTAATACACAGCATGGTCATATATCCTAAAATAAAATCGATTTCCTTAAATGAACTGTATTTGGCCAATAAATTATAAAACATATAATAATTAATATAATTGTTTCAAACATGTTTTTTATTTCTATGTTTTAAACATGTTTAAAACATTTGTTTTAAACAAAATGTTTTAAACATAACAACCCTGGAACGATGCTTAACACTGCGATATAAGTAATATTAGACTAGTAATATAAGTTCTTAAAATACTTATGCTTTAGTGTTCAGTGTTTCTGAAATTATTTTATGCAAATGTCATGTGCATTATATTTTCAGAGATTTTGTAAATGTAAGAATATGGAAAAAGAAAAATTCAGATTACCTGCATGGATCGGTGGCAACTAATCACCTTGAAGTTCCTGTAATTGCGAAATATGTCAGGTAGCTCAATACAGTTAAAAAATTTTAAGTAATATGTGAATTTTTTTTTAATTTGTTTGCTTTAAAACACGAAACCCAGCAAAGGTTAAATCATTTATAAAATTTGTAGTAAACTTTAAAAGTACACTAATTATAAAAACACCATGTTTCAAGTTTCTTTTCTATCTTTTGATTTTTTTTATATAATTATTTGTTTTTAGAGGGGAACAAGGTCCTACTGTGTGTATAATGTCACCCATTGGTGAAAATCCTCAACAATGTAAACTAACGTGGTTGCTGAATACTAACTTAAAGGTTTGTTTTAATAGGTAGTTTTAACTAAACTTTTCCACAAATATACATCTAAGTAAAAACAACTCATTTTGTAATGCATTTTTTAAGAAAATTTATGTGTTTTAAACTTATTGAAAATATTTTTTTAATTTCAGGGTTGGATTCCTCAATATCTAATTGACCAAACTTTGTCAACTGTCATGTTGGACTATGTGCATTCCTTAAGAAAACATTCTGCTGCTTCTAAAACATCTGTTTAAAAATGTGTCATAAGTAATGTGTAAATTGTAATGGAAAGTTTTCTTTTCAGTATTTAGAAATGAAGCTTTTTTTAAGTTTACAAACTATTATTTAAGTAAACTTTAAGTTTAAGCATCAATAATTAATTTGATAAAAACTTGTATAAACGGGATTTTGTAGACTGTTAAAATGTTTTTATCACGTGCATTTTAGTGTTCTGCATATTAATTAGGTCACATTGTAAACGAAAATTGATGTAAAATTAAATTTGAGTAAAATCACTATACGAAGTTTAATTTGCATTTCATTTGTAGAAAATTGACAAGCCTGTTAACTATTATACTACCCACCTAACTATTATATCAGTCAATTAAAGACTTGTACACTTTTTTGTATATTGGCGTTCTGTATACTTTAACTTCAAAAACTGTTAGTTACGTAATGTTTTCCGCGTATACTGGCCAGCGTTTGCTCGTTTGTTTCCGAAAACCTGTCGAATTGCTGTAAGCGATGGATAAAGTAATGTGGTTGGTTGTCTTTAAAATACTATAGTATATTAGTATTACATAATACTATTATACACTGCTCAAAAGAATTAGGGGAATTCATGGTTTAAAACCTTTCACCCCCAATAATTCTATTTGGAGTCATCAGCTTGAGATTTTTTTCTCACTAAGTTGAGCTCGCTCTTATTTATCGTTAGATGGAAAAATCGCGTCTTTTGAAGAATTAAATAGTGTTTGTTTTAATTAAATGAAAATATAAAAAAACATGGTAAAATAAAATTTACTCCCAAAAAGTTTTATGAAATAAAGTTACCTTAAATTCTTCACGCTTCCATTCTTAGATGTTTAAAAATTGATTTTTAACTTTTTTTTTAACAAATAAAGGTTTGAAAAAAAATTGATAATTTCTAGGTATGACTCCAATTTTTCCCATTAAATTTTAGTTTAAAAATTACGATCTTTTCTCTTTTTTTAAAATTTCATTCTAGATGCATAATGAATCTAATTCGCAAATTTTATATTTTTAAAATAAAAATAAAAAGTTGAATCTGAAGGAGTTTACAAAAGTACGGAAAGTGCTCCCTTAATTGTTTAGAGCAGTGTATTATCTACAGCGTATCTGTTCTATGTGTGTGACCTTCCTGTCTTTTTCTTTACTGTCGTCTGTATTAAAATGCATTAATTTGTAGCAAATTGCATCTTATTAAAACAATGCCTTGTGAAGTTCTGTTTATATTATTAAGTACTTATAGTAATTATTTATATAAAAGAAATGTCCATTAACTAATGTAGTTAGTCGAATCGAACGATCTCGTTGTATTTTATATTTGCTCAAAATTGTTTTTAAGGGACCACTATTTAATTGTATGGATTTATTTATTCGCGAACAAATTTGTTTGTCTACTTTTAAGACTGTTTTATTAAAATGTTTGCCCTTTGCATTCAATTTTTTATTCAAATAATTATTATATCCAATCTACCGTGTTAATAATTAGTATCTATGATATAATTTCTTTACAAAGCAGAAAGTTCATAATTAAAATGCTTTATTCAAATATAACATTACATATCACGGGCTAAACTGCGAAACCTCGCAGTCGTTGATGTATTAGAGTGAAATACAGTATTTTTAGTGTTGCAGCAGATATTATTAATCGCTTTCATTGTATGCAAGGTTTCGTCGTTTAGCCCGTAATTTGACTGCAATAATTAACTGATTGTTGAGTTGTCGTTTTACTCCCCATGGTCTATTAAGTGTTTAAATTAAATAATCTTAATACCTCCGAATCATTCCAAAACCCACGACTTCCAATATATTATAAATGTAATAAATTCGTGTATATAAAAATAAATTAATGTTTTAGTTAGCTTTATATTCGTCCTTGATTCCTGTTAAAATATCTTTTTTATGCTAAGGATTCCATTTCGATAGCTAAATAGTTATTTTTAGTAAAACAATTTGACTGATAAAGTTTTGCCACCTTTTCAAATTCTATTGAGCTATTGAATTTTTCAATCGAATGTTTTGAAATATGTTGAAATTATCGTTTACTTGATGTTATGGCAATATTACAAGTTGTGTACTTATCAATGATGCATTTTAGAGATTTTATCTATTATCAATAACTTTTGTTTGCTACTAGTCAGCTACTTTATATATGTTTACTCATTTAGTAATAAATATAAGGGTAATTAGGGTAATTTCTAAAAAAACATGTTTAAATTTCTGCCTTTATAAATTGTAAGTTTTAATAACTTGAGTAGAGCTTTTAAAAATGGATATACTATTTAAAGTTATCCTTATGCATCTAGTTTTTTGTCTAATTATCGTATCATATATTTGTATTCAAAAATTATGCTATATTCTGTTTTAATAAATAATTTATGAAATAAAATGGTATTTTATGCCTCTAAACACATCCCATTCATTTTAAAACTGGTTTTATTTGGTTGTTTTTGGAACATATTCGAAAGCCGCAAAATTCGAAAAACCTCGTATTTCCTCGTATTTTCCACATTGAGACACTTGCATCAATATCTTTTGAATATTGGTTAGGTTAGGTTAAATGCTTCAGGCTGTCTATTTGTAGCTTTCAAGGAGCTTTTAATACAGCCAAGCTACGCCTCGTAACTTAGAACCGCGTTCAAGTGACGAGGTCGGTTTGTATCTGCATCAAATCAACATTAATTTTTTTCTAAAAAAATACTGGGTGGTTATAAAATAACGCTCGCTATTCGGAGTGGTCTTTAGCATGGTTAAGTTAGGTTTGAATTATCGTCGCACTAGAGCTACACGAGGTCTATTTGTGACGGGGTCTTTAGCTTGAATGAATAATCCAAATGCAACAAACATTGAGACACTTACTAATCAAGAAGGGGTAAAAAGAATGAAATCATAAAAAATAATGATAGAGAATAATCTCGTCTATTGACCAGGGTTCTAAATTACGAAGCGTAGTCAATTATGGCTAACACAGCTAATTAAGCCTCGTAATTTAGAACCCTGGTCAAGAGACGAGTTTGTTTTTTATGATTCCATTCAATTCCATTAAATTTGTATTGGTATTCACATTGATTATCAAATTTTCTAAAAGATACAAAGCCTTTTATACAATTCTTTTATTCAGAAGTAATCTTCAAAAGAAAATATGCGGCCTCCCTTCCAATAGGCCATTTCTATCTCAGCATTCTTTTCCTTCTTGCTTTTCTCTCGTTCCAATTGTTTCGACAACAATTTCAGAGCTGGGCACCGTTTCTTCTCGTCGTCCTTTTCCATCTCCCCTAATAAGGCCACGTTCTCTCCCCTTATCATAACTATTCCTTGTGGAATGTCACCAAAAGACCCATCCATGTGGACTCGCTCCGAGGCTGGGTACAAAACTAGATTGGCAAACTGATCCACACTCCGAAGAGTGCCCACTATCTGTCGCCCATCACGTAGCCATACGCCTATCTTCTTATCGGTGTGCTCAAGTAGAGATGCCGCGCCTGGGATCACCTGTAAAGATATTTAAGGCATTTGTAGAGTAAGGTAAAATTAAGGGCCACCACCAACACTGTATATATTCCAGCTTGTGTGCTTATAAGCTTTCGTCAAGTGGGACAGACACAGAAAGAATTTTTACAGTCACAAAGAAATGAATAACACATAGACAAATAACAATATTTATTGACTGTCACAAACATCCATGCCTGACCGGGATTCGAACCCGACCCCAGCAGCTCCAAAGGCTAGTACACTAACCATTCAGCCACCGGGGCGGCGTAAAATTAAGAAATTTGACAGTTACTTAATTTCAAAAGTAACTATTACATTTACAGATACTTAAAAAGTAACTGTTACAGTTAATTCAAAAAATTACAGGTAGGCATGTTTGAATTATTGTCACACTAGAGCTACACGAGAGCTATTGGCGACGGGCTTCGTATTTTAGAACCACAGTCAGGTGACAAGCCAACACCTGAAGAGGGACTTTGAAAGACATTTAACGTGCACTCCCTTACACGGGGTATTTGTCGGACCTTTTTGGCTGCACGAGCCGTTTATAGGTCGGCAACTATTTTGGCGATGCCCGGACCCTAACCTGGGACCTTATCCGCATGCTAGGCGAGTGCCTAACCGACTGGGCTCCCCAGTTTAGTTTGTCAGTCAACTATTTAGATATAAAAAATGTAAATAGTTTTTTTTTCAGGTTTTTCAAACAAAAACAATTCAAATGATTTATGAAAAATTAACGATTTCATTGTCTAAAAAAAATCACAGAAACAAATCTGGTCAGGGTAACTACTACAGGTTTAATGTGTACAAAACCCTCTTTTGAATAACTACACAGCAAGTTTATTTTACAGTATTCGATTGGAGAGCCTGAAGGCCCGAACGACTACGCTTTAGTAACTAGACTCTCGCAGCTTGACAAATGTTATTACTTGTGCGAAAGAGTTATCCCAGTCACCCTCACAAATATGAACTCTGGAACCAGTAGAATGATCAACAATGGAAAAAAAATCATTGGTAAACTGTTATATTTAAAAACTAAGAGTATTTTGTTACAAATTTACAGAAAACTATGACGAAATTTTAAATAATAACGAGCTCACACATTCATATCCAATGCACGAGCTCGTGTTAAAACAATGTATTTCCTATAATATTGTCTAACCACTTACCTCTGTTGAAGAAATAAGAATTTCAGATTCTTTAGAATCTCGAACCCATTCCATTTTAATAACTTCGTAAACACTACGTGACAACACGCTTCTTGATTAATCTCAAACAACTCGAATAAGTTTCACTGTCTCGCGCATGTGGTGGTTATCAAATCCTGCGCAATTATATTTTGTCAAGATCTAAATACCTTGGTGATTGGTTGGATGGCTGTTTTGGATTGCGTAATGTAAAATTAGAGCATAAGCTGGTATAGGTGAGAACTGGTTATTTGATGCGTTTGGTTTTGTTGAATTAACGTAGCACTAGATCAGCACATCATTTTGAAGCGTGATCGAACTGACAATATGAACTGTCAAATCTAAAAAATATCAGTGATTTATGAGCGTAATGGGTTTGAATTAAAGTCGCACTGGAGCTACACTAGAGTTATAGAACTTTTAATCTCGACTACTTTAACTACACCTCTTTTGTTCTGAATATGTAAATGGGGCGATTCAGCATTTATTAAGCAAGTAAAATTTCTAAATTTAGTAAATAAATTCTTTAATTACGAATACCAACTGTTAATTTATTTTAAATAACTGCTTAATATAAATTAGAGAAATTTTACAAAATAATTCCTTGATATCTAGTACCTTTAGTTATAAATAAACTTTGATGGGCTGAAACAAAAAAACGCCGTGATAGAGTAAAATTTCAATCCTTGTATTAATAATCCGTTAAAGTTTTAAATAGTTATAAGAAAATAGTGAAAAGGAGAACCGAATGCAACTTTGTAGGTTGATGGTGAGTTTGATCCTTGACGAAAACAAATTAATTTTTAAAAAAATATCGCACTTGTGGTATATACAAAACCATGTTCAAAATACTTTTATTAAAACATAGAAATACACGTTATACAAACACTTTATTTGAATAAAGAATAACACTTTGCAATATCATTGTAAGAGATTTCAAAATTGTTATTAAAAATAAATATTGACATTACATTTTACAATGATTGTATTTTACTTAGGATTTTCAGTAACATACCATGGCACGTTGTACGTATATACACCTATTATACCACAAAACCTGAAACCACATTTCAACCAACCATATATTAGCATAAATCTTACGTAAAAATTAATATAAGAATCATATTCTACTTAGTACGACACTATTCATTTAGTAACTATATATAATGAAAAATAACTGAAAAGTAAACCTAATCTAAAATGATAATAGTAAATTCTGTAAAAGATCTATCCAGAACGAATCATGATGCACCATAAAGTAAAAGGAAATTAACATTAGGAACAAATAATTTGAAAATCATATTTCTTCTTAAGCAAGTATTGTGTCTGTATCCTACATCGTAGTTTCAACATTGCTTTCTATCCAATCGATGAAATTTGTGACTCTTGTGTAGACTCCTGGAACACCGGGCTCGGCACATTTTTTACCGAAGGAAACTATCCCAACTAGATAGAACCGTCCATCAGAGCTAGCCAACATAAGAGGACCACCAGAATCACCCTAAAATGAGGTTCAAAACAAATTAAACATCATTTATGATAAACTAGATCAGCCATATTATGTGCATTTTGGTATTTTTATTCATTTACAATTGAATCGGTTAGTACAGACACCACTTCAGTCAAAAAAGTACGAAAATAAGCGTAGAAAGGCAAGATGCGTGCAGGGTGCAAAAACTACGTTAATCTGTTGAGTAGTTCCGTAAATACGGGACGTTTATTTCGAGTGTTTAGTGCAGAAATAGAGGAGGAGTTATTATGCTTTTTCTCCCTCCTGAAATTTTTTTAATTTGTGACTGACGTTGTTTCTGCACTCACCGATTCAATTAATCTATGTATTATTCTTTTGTCAATAGCTATTTAAAACATCAGGACTTGGGATATCTGTCGTGTTGCAGGCTTACAAATAGGCAACAAGCAACGAGAAAATGTACAAAGTGGCTTTACACGTTACCCGAAATAAACAAGTCTCGAACCTCAATTTGCTTATGGTCGGCTATATTTCAGCTTAAACAGTGCGATATTGAAATAAACAGTTGACATATAGTTTATACTTATAAATTTGACTCAACCAATTGTGCCTAAGTTTAACCAAAAAAAAAAGAGAAAAACTATAATTTTGATAAAACGTCGGTTTTAAAATGGGAATTATTCAATGATAAATCTAATTAAAATCTTACTCGGCAGGCATCTTTATCACCATCCCCTGCACATAGGTTTGCCTGAGTTATGGGAACGTCTTTTTTGAAAACTACTTCACATCTTGGATTTTCCCAAATTCTCAACTGCACTTCTTGTAGCTTCGGACTAGCGGGTCCACCTATCAAAAAATTGTATGAAATAAAAAGGTTCATTGTTATTACAATATAGTTATTTTTTCTAATGTACAAGCAACAAGAAAGAATTCTCTAAGCAGAAATCTTGATTTTTTTTTTACATTAGAAAAAAATTATATGCATACTATTATCAATGTACAACACTAGCATGAATGTGGTCATTAATAAAATATAATTAAACTACATTTTTTACACGTAGTATAAATTAAATGCAACTTCAAAATATAAAAAAAAATATATGAATCTATGCCGACTGTTAAAACCCGTAAAGTGTTACTCTTGACAACTAATATACTTTAAATTACATATTGCAAATAATATTTTACCATAACTAACAGTTCCCCAGCCAGCTGCAAAAGCATTCCGATTTGCCAAATCTTCTCCGATGAATGCATCAAATGGAAGACAAATAGGAAAAACGTGCTTATCGAATTCAATTTCGGTTTTCAGCAGGAGTATGGCGACATCGTTCTGAAAGGTTCTTAAATCAAACCCTTTGTATTTGATCACCGATTCAACTTCGACATCAACAGGGGTAGCACCATCAGCATCCGTCGTAAGGTCATAATCACCAAGTCGTACCCTTAGTTGCCTCGGACTCATTCTAGAAATATAAAGAAGAAATTATATCGTCACTTAAGTTCCCACATGTGCTATCTCACTTTGCACAACGGATGATATTTATTGTACGGTAACTTTTGACGCGATTTTTTTCCGATTTGGAGTGAAATAATTTTTTGCGGCAACCTGTCTAATTCAGAGACATAACATAGAGTGGACTGCGCATTCATAGTAAAGCAGCTTAGGGATGGAAAACCAAAACCGGTTTTCAAAAAAACGGTGGTCCCGGTTTTGATTGAAAACCAGTTTTTTCGTATGAGGCCCTATGGTTCCGAAAACCGGTTTTTTAGAAAAAAACCGATGGAAAATGGAAAACCAGTTTTTTTTAAAAAACCGCTATCCCTTGCAGATTAGCATTATGTCCTAAACATCATAAATCGCCAAGAGGGGAAAGGTTGCTACATATGGCAACTTAACGCTACCGTTTCGTTACGAACTATTCCAAATTGTCGCAAGACCTGAATATCAGCTAGCAAACCGAAGTGGAGACTACCATCAATATCCATGTCACGTGGGTTTCTACCAATCACGGCAGCTTGAATTTTTTTTAAATGTTTTTGCAGACGATTTTTTGAGCATTGTTGGAATTTTTTTCTTTTGGCTTAAATATAATAAATATTTAATTACATTCTTTTAATCTCTGAGCATGTTAACAATCGTGAATGTTGTACTCTTAATTCAGTAACGTTTTGTGCAAGATGCCAAATGCGTGTGAATTCCTAATTGTAAAGAGGGGTATAAAAATGATTAGTCACACTTTCACGGGTAAAATTTATTTAGTTCTGCATACTTTTAGTAATTGTGTGTTCGTCATAAACTATAATTTCTATCGAGGGAATTTATTCTAAAAGCTCTTTTATACAGAAGAATCATAATCATGATTAAATCAACGTTGTTAGAACTCTAATTATAATAAATATTTTGGGCCAAGTCAATTAAATTGATGGTCTGAACATTGACAGCTTAGAAGTAGAATATTTTTTTTACAATTTGGTCAAAACGAAACCTGTTTTTTCAATCGTAGTTTTTGAGTTATTTATATTTAAAAAGTAGAGCATTTGTTGAATTTGGAATATGTTGATGTGTTTTAGAAAGTTGATTTATTCCAGGTGAAATAAAGGAATAAGCAATATTTCAAAAAATATATATATATTTGATTTTTTTTTTAAAAATCGGACCGTTAGAACGAAAGTTATAGAGACGGCAGAAAATATTCACCATGTCAATACCAACTTATATTACAGCAACACTATACATAAACCTACTAATGTTCTTTTAAATTAATTTTTAATAAAGAGTCCACATTCAATTGTTCAAGTAATCTTAAATAGACGCACAAAATCAAAGAAATAATCTTAAGAGGATCTTAAAATACTAGCGATTCATCCTTGCTCCTTTCCAAGCTTCTTTATCATAACATTAGATTGTCGGCCTCTGTGTTCAGGTCGTTGTGGAAAAACTCGCCAAATGGTAAACTCGTCATAGATGCGAGCCAAACGCGACACAGTCATGTGACTGTGTAAGTTAGATGTTTAGGACACTTTAGGTTTGCCAATGCGCAGTCCACTCTATGTTATGTCTCTGGTCTAATTTCGACTGATGATTCGAATTCTTTGACTTCGCAACGATGACGTTTTCCGCCCTATCCAATACCACCTAGAGGCCGGCGAACTAAATGTTTGACGTTATTTTAGTGGAACGATTCTGTGGTTTTGACTAATGATCATTCGTGACTAGATCTTGTATTTGAATAAATTTTAAAGATAAGATGAATCAAGATGCGACGTCATCTTTATTGGTCAACAAATCGAAATTGGTCTACTAGTGTGACGTTGTGATTCTTATTTCTTCGGCCTTCTAATCTAGGTGGTATTGCCCTATCTGATTTACTAGCGCATTTTATTTATTAGCGCAGTATAGACAGCGTGACGTCAAAAGTCGCCAGAATACGGACATTTGGCGCGATTTTGGAAGTTTGCCAATGGTTAACGTACAGTAAATCTGATCCTTTGTGCAAAGTGAGATAGCACATGTGGGAACTTAAGTGACAATATCTAAATTGTTTACTGCGTTGTGTTGAAAGCTGGTGCAGGCCCTTTCAGTTCGAATAGCACATTAACTAGTTAAACTAAAATTCAACACTCTACCTCTAAATAGAAATACTCTTCAATTCTCAGAGAAAGCAAGGTCTCTTATTATGGAATCTTAACCATGGAAAAAAGAAAGAAAAGATATATAGACTAATGGACTTGCTCAAAGTCTTTGAAATAACGCTTAAAGCGTCAGATTAACACGATTTCATCATGCTATATATGTTACCTAGGATTGACCAGAATCCTTCGATAAAAGCTTATAATTCATGAGGCATAGTTGATCTTATTACAACTAACTACCTACAATGCAAATGGTTTAATTTAAAATATATATAGTTGTTGACAGTTGCAAAAAAAAAAAAAAAATGCTACGATCTGTCTTAAGTTATAAAAATGAATTTAAAATATTTACGTGGTACCCCTTCTTGAGCTGACGATACAGTGAGCGGCAGTAAGGACATGTTTTTTCGTTATTAAAACTCCTCCACATTCAGCAGATGTCCCACGTCGTCTAACATAATAGATGATCGCCTATAACGAATATGTATAAAATTTATTATTTATCGAGCCTAAAATCCCCAAAATGTTCTTCATTGCATTCTGTAAAACTTTACCCCCGTTTAATTTCAGTGAGAAATTCAAAAATATTCTTGTTTAATTAGTCATAATTAAGAAAGATTTGCCAAAATGATAATTAAAAAAAGGAATAATGACGACCAACAACAGCACAAATCCATGGTTTATTTCACTGGTCAGATATTTAAGAAACTTCATATATTAACAATTATCTAAAGGACTATTATCACACCTTTGAAATCCTAACCCCAAATGTCTGTATAAGTATTGCTTTGCCAAACAAGCACTTTTTCACCAGTTTTGAAAATTGTAATATCAGCAAAAAAATCAAATATGAAGGGAAAATATGATCTAGTTACTTAGTTATTAAATTTTGAATATTTAAAATGGCAAAAATTATTGAAATATGTTGAAACAATTTTCAAACTTACTTTATTAATTAAATAACCGGATGATATTTTCCCTTCATTTTTTTTTTGCTATTAATATTTTCACACATAGTGAAAAAAAATGCTACATAGTTAAGTAATACTTTCACAGTTCTAGCGCAGTTACACTGCAATCAGACACGCTTATATTTTAACGGATCAATTTACTAAATATTTCCTGACACTGTACGTAAATACAGTTCATACATCCGAAAATGAAACTTGAAAATATATAATTTTAGCTTGAATTATTTACGAATCCTTCAGAAGAAAATACTTAATAAAATCTAACAATTTCAGTTTTTCTAAAATTTCATGACAAAAACTATTATAATATCCATAATAAATTAATATCAGTTTTGAAATTAAGCCATTATATTTTCAGCACCGATGAAGTTGTTACTTAATTTAATAACTTGTGTTTCCTTTTATGTATTTAAGCGTCTGTATGCATTTCATTTGTTGTTTTGTAATGTATCCTTTTTATGTATACTTTGTTAACCATTGTAAACGGGTCGAAGCCCTTTAAAATAAAATTTATAATATATCTATCTAATATTTTTACAGAAGTAAAGATTTAAAAACTGCAAGTCCGATGGGACTGCATTAATAATAAAGGCAGTGTTTAAGACCACACTATATAGTAACTACTTTATTAATAATTATTATTATTATTTTAATCGTCGTTTTGAACTAACGTCATAAAAATTAATCTACACCAATTGAATCAATCTTTCGAAAGCTCGTTTGACTTGGAAACAACTATATTCTTCTAGATACGATATGCTTTTTAGAAAGCTATTCCTTTTTATCTGCCCCTTTTTTGTGATTATGTAGTTGCTTTTTCTGTCCATGACAATTCTATTGCAAAACATAAAAATTTGTATTTCATTGTCTATCTCACCATCCAAGGCCAAGCTCCAATTACAGATTCCTGTCCGCCAACAATTCTACGAAAAGGAACTTGACTGCGTCCACATTCTGAAATAAAATTTGATACTGTAAAATGGGTTGAACCTAACAAAATTCCCATGAAAATGAAAATATTCCCCATAAAAAAATACTTAAATGGGTGTTTAAAGTTGTCATTTTAAATTGTCATCAAGTTCTTTTAGGGCGTTTAAAGTTGTCATTTTTATAGGAAGATAGTAACACAAGGAATCGAAATATGAAACAGACCCCGTGGTTATAATACAAAAAATAATTCTAGGCGTAGCAAAATTACTTGCTTATGAAAAAGATTGCAAGTGGAATGTACATATACAATAACCTCCCATTTTCTCAATCTGCAAATCTTTGTAGGTCTTTGTAATATTTGCAAGTACAGTCCTTTTCGTATTTGCCAAAAAAAAATAAAAATTTCTTGTAACGCTCCATTATTTGTGTATCACAAAAAGATTTAACATTATGCACTAAGTTAACGCCATGCATGTCGAAACCCAAACGATTTTGACAATAATTGCTGTATTCATTTTTTTTTCTCTGCTAGGCCACAATTACGTAGAAGTCACGACAGCTAGTAGGACTTGACTATTTTTGTCAATTGTATGTCCTTTAGGCCAACAGCAATTAATCCGTTCACTATAATATTGACCTTGGCGAAGTAGCCATATAGCATAGTTGACACAACTCTTGTCTTCAGTAATAGAACCAGTAATTATATCGACTGTAATCACGGCTTACTCAACTTACAAGGCCAGAGAAGCTCTTCCAAACTACGTCACTGTTCCGTTGTTCCGAACATGAAGAAACCTGATCTAGAAACTTGTTCGGAACCACTCGTTAACGGCTAAATGTATTTTTAGGTTTACGAACCGATATCTTCATCTTCGGGTATTCAAGAAATTATATTACCTGCTGGGAAAGGGGTTTTCCCTGATCGCCTCGCGCCTTTCCGTGTATCATTGGAATAAGGTCTTGAAGGTAGTGAGACAGAAGCATTAGCATAAGCCTGAACTAGCTTCGGTGGATACTGGGTAGTTACATAGGAACTGCTCCGAGTGTTCAATTTATATTCAGGAGAAATTGCATGGACTTCATCTTCTGCAAGGGTGCAACACAATTTTGAAGGCGGAGGATATCTAGCTTGGCGAACTGAAATACAACGGAGACATTGAATTTATTAATTGGAAAGAAATATATCGAAAGTTTCACTTTGTCAAACGTCGAAGAATCAAAATGCATTAGCTAACACAAATATATGTAGCCAAGAAAAAACTGTTTTAAATGTAGAGTTGTAGATTAAAATGTTATATTTTAACCACTTAAGGTTATTTATATAAACCACTAGCAGTATGGTCCCGCCTAACTAGGAAACCGTTAACTTCGCATTGCTTCCTTTTAAAGACATGGTTACTTGTGAAAATTACTCAATATCTAAACTAAATTCAATTCGCGTTGGCGCATGCGCACTTAAAAATCAAACACTTATAGAGGAGGCGTCAAGCCCCAGTTTCGACCCGGTCCATGTATTTTCAAGCCCTGTTAGTTATGGTCCCGCGCTCCCACGTGGATGACTTTTTTTAAAACTAATTATATTAATTAAAAATCACAATCAAATATGAAAAAACCAAGCCTCAGGTGCACACGTAGGTATTAAAAGTAATCGGTATTGAAAATTTCGAATTTTTAGAGCAGTCCAAGTAGGTCTTTTGCGATCCACAGACATACACATAGACAGACTCTTACTTTTATTATTATTGATTATGAAATTAATTTAAACTTATTCGTTTAGATTGAATGATAATTTTTTTGGGCTGAATTATTTTAGTTCTTTAAAAGTTTGAGAAAAAAATATTCTTCCCATGCCGGGAATCGAACCCGGGCCGCCTGGGTGAAAGCCAGGAATCCTAACCACTAGACCACATGGGACACACTTTTTGATTAAGCTAAACATTAGCAATTAAATTTATCGAAATTAATCTTTTGGAAAATTGTTGGTTATTTGTAGTTTATCGAAAGGCTATTTCAATGCATATGCGCATCTTTAACAGACTTCCTTCAGAAAGAACGTATCTGTGCTACTATGTAGACTTAAAATAAATTTTTGTTTACTTATAAATCCTCAAATTACTTTTTAAAAATGCTTTAATTTCCTACAAATTTCAACTATTTATATCCACCTATTTAATGGGTACTAAGTAGATGGCAGCACTAAAACTTTACACCATTGGAAAAAATACGTGTAAAGCAATATAAATGTCAAAATTAAACAAAAAAATTAAAATGTAACAAATAAAATTAATACAAAACTTTTTTAAAACGCTTGGATTTACTTTAAAAGTTCAATTATATGATTCCAATTTACATTTCTTGGTTATTAAGTAGATGATAGAATCTTTTCGAAAATCCCATATTGGTCTAGAAAGTTAGAATTGTGTTTATTTTTAAAAAGAGTCGATCTCAGAAATCGTTTCCCAACGAAAAAAAGTACAAATATCAATGAAAAAATTACTAATTATGAAATTTCAAAATTCATGTTTATTGCTAGAAAGACTGGTGCATGAAATATGGAAAAATCCGGGTCTAACGCTCAGGAAACACGAATGCGAAAATTGAAGAGTACACGGGAAGAACCGATTGATTTCGTACAAGGCTCTCCTTAACAGCCTCTTTGGGGAAGATAGCGATTAGCGAGAAATCGCCTAAACTGGTGTAAAGAAGCCAGTTACTCGCTTTGTTTATCTTTCGCGGCAACCCTAATTCACGCCAGAGTTGAGTGGAACGAGTCACACGTTTGTACCACAAATGAAGAACCATAAGAAAAACCGGTTTCTGGTCGCCAATGTCTGCCAAGCAGAGACAATTACGGAAAGACTCTAAAGAAATCAATCGGTTCTTCCCGTGTACTCTTCAATTGTAAATGACAGATCAATGCCTTCCTGCGCAAAAATCTTCATTAAAAAATGGATCGTAATACGTGACAAAACTATTCTTGCAATTATTTCTGAAATCTGTATTGTGATGGGATAGGATACGATATATAAAAAATATATATAAATGTGTTGTTGAAGAATATTTCTTACCTTTTCTTCTACTTTTATATAGAAAACACGATACAATATCTTGCACGCATAGCCATATAATGCAGCTAAATAGGACGTACTGAAAGTCTGGAGAAGAACATAAAGAATAAAAGTTTTTAAGGTTTATACTTTCTTAGATTGGAGTTATGCAAAGTTAAGAAATACTAATAATTCTTAAATACAATAATTTAAATCGATAAATACACCAAACCAAAAAGCAGTGCGATCATTTACTATTTAACATTTCTAAAAGTTTAAAAAGTTAAATAAAGATGCTTTTTACAAAATTATTTTTTATGATTTCCTCATTGAAAATTACTAGAATAATTTAATCCAAAGCTGTAAATTTAAATACTTACAAAACTTCATTTCTTAATTCCTATAAGCACATTCAAAATCCAAGTAATAATCTACTATTCGATTAAATGAATTCTCATAGCAAAATATTGTAATTCGTTTCGTAGATCGGTTTCGAAAATTGAAAGCATTGCCCTTGTTTGTACTACCGATGAAAACATTACCAATTCCTTGAATTATTTCACACCAATTTCGAAAAAGGAATTTAAACAGCAACAAAAAGCCGCGCTTTCCTATAACAAACTTTCGAGTTTAATTCTCTTTATTCGCAACAAAAAATAAGTAAATAAATAATAGCTGGAAATACAAATTGATCCTGCCGACTATATTAATTGGGAGTTACGCCACCGTCGAATACTGAAAAATATGGTCGTTATGATGACGCATGTTAAATCAGTTCTTTTTCCAAGTGTCCTCACATTTGGTAAATTACGTGTTTAGTGCCCACTCGGGTCGTTTCAAACGAAGAGCCAAATAAATAGTTAGGGTTTTTTTTACTCTAGCATGTACAAAAATTGCGCTCAATGACAGCTCAGGTGTCAGCCTCGTCACTTGACCGCGGTTCAAAATTGCGAGCCCAGACAAAAGCTCTCGAGTAACTCTAGTGCGACGTTGATTGAATTAAAATAAAATAAAATGTGTAGTGTAGTGAACTCGTTTCTGGCTGCCTATTTCATTCCAAAAAAATATATATATAAAAAATCTAACGTGATAGTATCTCTATCTAATATAAAATTGCAATAGTCGGACGCTTGAAACCCACGTGACTTACGCGGCTTCAGCCTATCAGAAACATCAGAAACGCTGAAAGTAAGTGTGGCGGTGTGCTTGTTTTGTGCCGGGGCTGCTTCAGGTTGCGTCCCATGGCATTGGTAGAGATCGTTGCTTAACGCTAGAGCTACGTGATGCTCTGGAGCAGTCCCACGGAAACTAGCCAGATTGTATAGATGAGCATTCCTGCATTGGCAGTATCCTCATATTAGTGTTGCGCGTTTGTTTGCGGACGGGGGTTGGCGGTTGGCGAGCGGTAGTGAGCAGGGGGCTTTGGTCCCTAGTGAATTAAGAAAAAAAAATGTTAAAAATATATACACATTTCGAAGTAATAGGTAAATGCCTTTTTTTCTTGTTCAAATTCTCTTGAGAAGTTGAAATTTTGTTTTGTAAAAAAAAGTTCATTCCTAAATTATCGAAAGTGCAATCCTTTAGATTTAGCAAATGACACATGCTGTTGTATTACAAAAAAAAAAAAAAAAAAAAATGTTAAGTTAAAATTTTTATTATTTTATTTAAAATGCATTACGTAAGTTCATTAGTAACTTAATCAGTGCTTGGCATATTTATTTTCTCTTCTTTTAAATAAGAGAAGAATGGGGAGGTGGATAGTATCTGAAGTGGCAAAGTTGTTTCTTGTTTGTCTATATGCTTTTTAATACTTGTGTAACGGATGCCTAAACAGTTAGTAACAGAGCGCGCCGCTAGATGGCTCCACCTATCTGGCGGTCCCTTCTTTTATTACAACCTGTAACCCCCTCTTGCGGTGGCGTGGGTAAACCACGCAGAGCCGATGTACTTGTAGAGGAAACGAGTTACGCTAGAGAATAATTAGCGTAGACTTAAAATGTCTCAAACTTATAAATTTGTTATATTATAATTAAGTATTTATTCAAGAAAATAAAATGAAACGTTCTACTCTATTCGCGTATTTTCCTTATCACCAATTTCGGCGAGAACCCACCAAAAATGAACAATAGTAATCAAGAGGAATACTAAACTTGATATTAACTGCGGGTCACAGATTTTGTTCATGATTAATCTATATTAATAATAGAAACTTTCGAAAATTTTGTTGCTTAACACAGGGAATTATTGTGTTTCGGTTTTATTATTTTTTCTTATAAAACTATCTTCTTGAAGAAACGCCACAAAAGAAAATTTATTTATATTTCATGAAAACAAAAATAAATAATTTAAGCAGAGTACGAATTAATTCAAAACATTTTTATGTATTTATGTTTGTTTAAAAAAAAAAACCAGGGTGTTTACTGCTTATTATCCTGCATTCATGGAATGGGGTTCTTTCACAGAGGATCTGGCAATAGCTCCGCTGTCTTGTTTTCCTTTTTCTCAAATTACTTTTGTTTTGGTTAAGTTGGTTGGTTGGTAGACCTATATTTAGGTTTGTGTACTTGGTCAGCTATCTCTACCAACCAAAACAAAAGTAATTTGAGAGAAAGGAAAACAAGACCGTGGTGCTATTGCCAGATCATCCGTGAAACAACCCCATTATATAAATAAAAATTGTTTGGTGCGGTTATTAGTCAATAAACCGATTCGAAAAATATGTGAACAACAAATCATTTAAAAAAGAAGAAGAAGCTTGTATGGTAGGATCTCGCTTAATCTAATATGGCGATAGGCTTGGAAAGTTTCTAAATACAGCTTGGGACGGTTCCTTTGCAGGTCCTTCGGTTCCTTCCCTTTTGGGACGGTTCCTGTTCAGGTCACGTGCATTAACACGTTTTTTATATTTGGATTAAGAAGGAAAATAACAGGTGCTTTGTTTGGGCACGGGCATGTTTAACGTTATATAAGTGACAACAAAAATCATGACTAAAATATTTAATCATGTAATTGTTTTCATTCTTTGACCTTCTGGAATTACATTTGTTTTGATCAATACAATATTTTCTTACCTTGCTAAAACGAATGTTTTATAAAAAAAAATTCTTTCAGTAGAACAAAAGCTTTTCCCACTTCGCAAATCACGTTATAAATTACTATTCCATTACTCTCTTTATTTCTCCTGAAAAGACAAATTATCATCTAACCTAAGTTTTTTTGACAACATTGGCGATTTGGTAGAGCTTTGCATGTTTGAAATTTAAATAAAGAATTAAAACCAATAAAGTTTGATAAATAACAGAAATAAGAACAAGTTACACGTAAAGAACTTTAAAATCGAACACTGCAGGCCAAAAATTCCCTCGTTGTGAGGGTAAAATCGAAACAATCAAGGAAATCAAAAATGAAAACAGGACAGTTAGATCATCTGAAACAATCCTATGGAAAATGCAATAGTAAATAATTACTTGAATTCAATTTTTGAATTTTTTTTAATCCCGTGCGAAGAACGGGTATCATTTTATTGGTTTGGTTTGAATTATCGTCGCACTAGAGCTACACGAGGGCTATTGGGTATCATTTTATTAGAAGCATAATAAGATATAAAAGAAATCTCAAAACAGACATGGAACTAGGGGAAAAAATAAAAGAGTAAAAACTGGGATGTATATAAAAGTAATGAGAAAGAAATTCTACGTGCGGACACGCATGTGTACATACAATTACGAAAAGAAATACGCATGCGTGTTTGAAAGATATTTCCTGTTAATAAATTCTTAGCACTGATTTGAATAAAATGGATCACTTTCCCGCATATCCTGCCCTGATGCCTTGTTTTGAGAAGACTTGGATTGTCGGGAGTGCCAAGTTGGCGTTGTTTATCGCTGCACATTTCGATTGAAGTTACAGAGCACTGATATATCCCCCCCCCCTTTTAAGATGTTGAAAACTGCCGTTTTCCGTTATATTTTAATTAATTAATCTATCCTGTGCTGAACTTTTATCATGTATGCATATCGAAGTCTCATAATTTAATGATTGATCTATTAGGATATAATGGTTGTCATTCGATTGCTATTTTATAACTTTTATCAGATATTAAATAATTTCATGATATTAATTAAAGGTCATTTATTTTGTTAATTATTAACTAAACACAGTATACTTCACCGGAATTGTATTAAAATAGCAAAATTAAAAAGTTATTATATTTACCATAAGTATTATTACTTACAAGCGCAATTTTTTGTAATTTAATTAATATTTGTACGATTACTTTTCATTAAATATAATTGTTTCATTTGTATTATAATTTTCCAAAATGAATATCACTAAATTATTGGAAAAATATTTAGGAAATTAAAACTATATATTATAAATTAAAATTGTATTTTCTTATGCATAACAAATTTTTATGCATTATATTTAAAGTTCCTAATAAATTTAAATCATTGCAATTAATATTCATAATAAATTTTAAACATCACAATTCATGTATGAATAATAAATTTTAATCCGTTATTTACATAATAAATTTTAAATTAACTTCTTCAATATTGGAAAGTAAATTATCATAAAATCTAAAATTAATTTCCTTTTATCAAACAAAGTTACACAAAGATACGAATGAATATGTATTTATATACACACTAACCTATTAAAAGAAAATTAATTTTAATCAAGTATAAATGTGATTGAATTTTTTCCCATTTATAACTTAATTACTTGAAAAATGTGATTAATACTATTTAAATAATCTGTTAATTTGAATACAAAACATGCCCACATGCATCATAACGCAATCATGTATACTTTTATTTGCGGTAATTTGCGAAAGCTCGACTTACAATATGAGGTTAAAAAAATCATATCTGAACGAAAAAAAGGACACGTCAAATTTTTTCATGCAAATTACAATGTTAGTATGTTTGTTTAAAAGTTACAATAAATCTCTTAACAAAAACTTAATGCGGACCAATTAAAAAAAAAAGGCTATTTTCCCACAGATTCGGAAATTCGGGTTTTACCTAGGGGGAAAAAGACTTCAAATGTTTGCCTAGCATTAGGGCGTTTTTCTATGATCCATTAACCTTGCAGATCAGTGTCTCAAAACCAAAACTTCATAATTCAGCGACAAGTAGTTGAAAAGATACCAATTAATAAAACACCAAACGCTAACGTTTAGCGAAAGGAAATATCTTTCCTCTGCTAAGCATATGATTGGCTAAAGCTGATTAGGTATTTCCTGATGAAATCGGTTTTAATTTGGTGTCACTTAACATATTTAACTTCAGACACACTCATATAAACGCATTATTGAATACCACACAATTTTTCTAATGATCTAGATTTGCCTAAAATAGCACACGCAGCTCTAGTTCGAGTTCAATTATTTTGAACTTTCCACCAATTTTTATTTTCCGCAATATTTTATTTACAGAACTGAACTGAGCTAATCTAAATCAACAAATTCCATAGATTTAAAAAGTAGCAGATAGGCCCATCGATTACGCAATCCCGTACAATGCAACACAGACCGCGCGATTGTGTGAAGAATCCACATTTTGTCGTTTTTGCAATGCATCAAGGGATACTGGTTCACAAAAAAAAATGCTTTTGCCGAAGAGTTACATGCAATAAAAACTGCATTTTTAGTATGATTCTCTTATGAATATGTACCTCATGTCTGCCAGAAATTATCAATACATATCCATCTATAAACTTATGCTAGCAAAACTGGTAAAATTTTTTAATTAGTTAATATTTAATATATATTTTTTAATAGTTGAATTATTCCATAGTGCCATCTGGTGGCGTATGACATGCCATGTACTAGGGCTTGCGAACTGCCTTATGGGGTACTGGTTCAAAAGTGGCTTCACCTTTTCCCCTAGGGGCAGATCTACTACTTTCTAAATGTATGACAATTGACAAATTCGCTCGAGTGAAAATTCTGCCGACGGTATATTTTTGTTTAATTCTCAGTCCATTTCATTTTTAATTACATAAAATATAGTTTGAAATCATCAGATTATCTATAACTTATCATGGCTGCTGTCCACTCCGATCTAACTGCAATGGAGAAAGACTTATTTGCATATACCCAAGAACGAAATTACGATGAAGTCAAACGTCTTCTGCAAGAAGAAAATGTTTTTGTCGATTGTGTTGACGATGATGGTATGACACCTCTTCAACATGCAGCTTACAAAGGTGCCTATAAAATTTGCAAATTATTACTTGATTGTGGAGCGAATGTAAATTTAAGTCGTCATGTATCGCGCTATAGTGCTCTTACTTTTGCCGGGTTGTCAGGCAGAGCTGATGTTGTACGCTTGCTATTAGAGCACGGTGCTAACCCAACCAGTGTTAATTCCATCAATAAAACAGCTTCTCAAATGGCCGCTTTCGTTGGAAATCATCATGTGGTTAGCATAATCAACAACTTTATTCCTATCTCCGAAATTCATTACTTCACCAAATGCCAGGGTTTGGAAACTGAGCCCAGGCTTCCTTTGGAAATGGCAAGTGTTGTTCATAAAATGGCCATCATGACCAACATAAATCCTGTCCGACTAGCCATGTACATCCAGGCCAATCCATCCCTTATTGAAAACGCAAAGAAAGTCGCCCGAGTATTCGAAAACCTTTCAAAAAAGAATTTCCACGAGTCAGGTAATGAGCTATTGTCATTGAAGTTTCACCATTTGGGTTACATACTATTGGCTTGCGACAAATTCATCGCTGAGCAGAAGTCGAAAGCAGGCGCATCAGCCGAACGTCCTGTTAAAGAATGCTTAAGCCCATTGATAAAGCATTGGATTAAAGGAGACATTAACGGCTTTCCTGTTTCCTTAGAGAAGTTTCTCCGAACAGATGTTCTAGCATTCCCATATGTTGAATGTAACCTTTTTCAGCAGTTGGTCACTACACTTGCCCCATTGAAAGTAGGCGAGGAGCCAAGCGCCATTTCAATCGTAAGCGAGGCTGTGAGTGGTCAACGGGGCATGGACAATCCCTCTCCTTGCGCTACATGTGGCAACCCTAATGCTGAGAAGAAGTGTTCGGCTTGTAAATCTATTCAGTATTGTGATCAAACCTGCCAAAAACTGCATTGGTTTACTCATAAAACAATTTGTTCCCATCTCTTAAAAATGAACGATGATACAAAACAGTCCACTTCCGATCCAGAAATTAAAACTCCTGATGAAGCTGGCTGTAGCTATAAAGATTGATCTTTTTAGCTTCCACATTTATTCATAATATAAAATATGGGAGAGATTTTAATTGCTATGTCCCTTACTTTAGTCAAGACATTTTCATTTCACGGTGCTGCATTTAACTGGTATTGTTCATTTTATCTCTGCCTTAACTGACATTTTGCATTTCTGGCTTAAAGACTACAATAGTTTTTTTTTTTTTTAAATTGTTAATAAAGTTGGCTTTATTTAGATTTAATATTTTGTTTAATATAGTTATGTCTTTAAATTTTACAGATATTGCTGAATTAGTTTGATCTTTGACCTTTTTGTTATTGGTTTTTATTTGCCTAGCTTTTATTTCTGAGGTTAAACTTAATTTAGGAAGGACAACTTCCATATTCTCTGCCCTTTCACCTATGTGTAAACATAAACATGTATTTTTTACGATCATATTTACTGTACGGTCACCCTTGGCTCTTTTTTTACATTTGGCAATAAATATTTTTTTTCTAGCAACCAGTCTGCCAGTTGGCGCAATTAGAATTAAAGGTATTGTTTATTTTTCATTATTTACAATTTCAGATATTTGTATCAGTTTTCTCGCCCCATCTTTTTCGAACAGTTCTTCTCTTTAAATTGTGGTTATTAAAAGTTGCCAAAATGCTGACTTTGGCGAGATTTTGGAAAATTTGCCAAGGGTGACCTTACAGTAAATTTTTACCTTGTATAAAGATAAGTGAAAATATCTTAATAACTTGCTTTGATACCTAGAACCCTATATGTGCTGCAAATAACATTAAAAAGTAAGTAAATTTTGCATGCAAAATTTGACTAGTTATCTGTATCATTATATAATTGCTTTTAAAATCTCAAATATGTAATTTCATTTTGCCAAATTGCATTAAGTTTCTCTTAATTCTCTGAGGGATACATAAATTGTGGCCAAAGCCTAAGTTTAAACTTGTTTTCACTGCATTAGATTTAAATTTAATTTTTTTAATACAAACTAGATTGTCAACTAACCGTTTTGCATCTGTGCAGTCATTCATGCTGATACAGTTTGTTTAATATTCAACTTTTATTTAAGCAATTGTTTTGTAATTCATGTGTCATATAGTTGAACCCTTTAAATTATGAGGCTTATAGCTCTCTTCAATAAGATTGATTACCACCTAAGATTTTCCTAAATCAGTGGTTGCCATCCTCAAAAAGATTCTCTTATATAAAAGATTTATTTCCACGTAAATTTACAGTCAGATCAAGTCTGCTTCATGTTCTGTGTGCCATTTTGTCAGGTTCTGTCAAATTATTAATATAACAATGGTGATCAAAGTTTGTTTTATTTGTATTCTTGACTTGCCCTATTTGTATTCTTGATTGTTTTAAATCGCTCATTTTTTCCCTGTGAGATTGAGTAGGATTTTCTGTTGTGTGCAGTTTTACCGTATTTTTGTGGAGATAAAAATGTAGAAACAAAAACTGCAAAGCAACGAAACACTGTGCAAGTGTAATAGAAATTTACGGAATGAAATTTAGTATGGTAAATATTTTTATTTATGAATTTCTGCTTTATGATCTGTCCTTGTTATTAAAAATGGATTCATATACTTCTCATGCAAATCAATATGGATTATGGTTTATAATTTGATCATTAATTACCATTTAATTAATGCTTTTTTAGCCACTTGTTATTTAAATTAAATGAGTCAAAGTTTAATACTCAAAGATGAATTCACATATTATTAGTTACTTGCTCTATGCTATCAAATTTTTGTTACCCCCCCCCCTTGTCAACTTTTTCTAGAACTGCCCCTATGAACTGGTTAATTGTGTTGTGTAAAAATATATGAAACAACAAGCTCGTTTTATAAGTAGTCATTTTTATTTGTATTCTTGACTTGCCCGATTTGTATTCTTGATTGTTTTGAATCGCTCATTTTTTTCCCTGTGAAATTGAGTAAGATTTTCTGTTGTGTGCAGTTTTACCGTATTTTTGTGGAGATAAAAATGTAGAAACAAAGCAACGAAACAGTGTGCAAGTGTAATAGAAATTTACGGAATGAAATTTAGTATTGTAAATATTTTTATTTTTGAATTTCTGCTTTATGATCTGTCCTTGTTATTAAAAATGGATTCACATAGTACTTCTCATGCAAATAAATATGGATTATGGTTTATAATTTGAATATGACATTGATCATTAATGACTATTTAATTTATGTTTTTTTAGCTACTTGTTATTTAAATTAAATAAGTCAAAGTTTAATACTCAAAGATGAATTCACATATTATTAGTTACTTGCTCTATGCTATCAAATTTTTGTTACCCCCCCTTGTCAACTTTTTCTAGAACTGCCCCTATGAACTGGTAAATTGTGTTGTGTAAAAATATATGAAACAACAAGCTCGTTTTATAAGTATTCATTTGAAGCAGGGTTGTTTTTATTTTATCACTTTTTTTTGTGTTAACCAACAATACTCAAATTGTTAAGTTACCTTTAACAATGTGCTGTTAGTCAATATTACGTAATTGAAAAATTTTAAATGCAACATGGCATACTTACTTACGTTTTGTTCAGATAAGCAATAAGTTCGACTGTTAACAGGTACCTATGATGAGTGCTATCTTTCAAGTCAATTGTAACATGTCGATTTAAAGAAAGTCAATAAGTTCAAAAATAATTTAGATATTCATTGAAGACTTGGTTAATAGACTAATCGGGCTGACCTTTGGCCAGGTTATCAGTTTATGTATTTCTAACAGCTAAAGTTTTGTTCATTTTCAATGGTAGTTCAACGCTAAATTATTCTTAGCTTTAAAATTTTATCTTTCATGCTTCTCCTATATCCATCTATTAAGTGTAATCCTTATATCAGGCCATTTTAGGTTAATTTGAAAATTTGTGACTAAAAGCTTCAAATATTTAATCTCTCAACTTAAGTATAAATGTTTCTTTGATAATTTTTAAAACAAGTGTTGATAGTTTTTAAAAATATGTACATTGTGTCCTTTTAAGGATTTGTTTTATTGTAGGATTTATTAAGCATCTTATACTTAGTTAGTAACTAAACTGTGTAAAATTTCTTTTTCATTGCAATTGTTTATGCCTTGAATATACTATTAAATACAAGATTTTGACTTTTTATTTTAATGTTTCATGTTTTATTTTTTTAACCCATTACTAGCGACTTTGTAAATACCATTAACATCTTCATTTCTATACAAAAACATTCACTTTTTTAAATTCGCTGTCATGTAACTTAATTTGTCCTATAACAATTATTTGGTCCAATAGCCTTTGTCTTGTATTTTGTTTACTTAGATAAACTTATGCATTTAGTTCTTTTTTATGTACGAAAGTTCCTTGCCAACCGTTAATTTACTTAGTTATCAATTTATTATTTTTTATAACGAACTGATTATAAAGTTTTTTAGTATGATTTTTTTAAGGATTTGCTGTATATTACATATTGCAAAAAAAATCAAACACAATATAATTAAATTATTTTATTCCAACCAATCACATGGCATAAGACAATTTTTCACAAGGACTTTCAAACTGGTGCTGGGAGCAATAATATTTGAAATAACTACAGTGGATAGTGGTAAATTAGTTAATGATATTATTATTTGTTAATTGTGAAAATGAAGCATTTATTCAAACACTCAGGTAAGAAACTGGTTTTACTGTTGATCAGGGAAGGGGCCGGCCATCACAGCTTTTGCAAAAGCTGTAAAAAAATCAATTCAATCTTGAAGCATTGACATCAAACAATATATTATATATTCAAGAAATATATTATCCATGATTCTAGTGCATACATGTATTATAAATTTTTACTGTGCTTTATACCAATTATAAATAAAATAACTTGAGTATAAACAATTGAGAATTTACGGTACCTTTGCCAACTTTAAAAAAATCAGTTTAATATTAACGAAATTTAGGATATTCGGGGGGGGGGGGGGGTCGTTTTTCATTCGATATAAACCATTTGTCCACTAAATATTTGCATTGTCTATTTACGTACTCAAACTGAGCATTAATAGTAAAGCAGCTTAGGGATGGAAAACCAAAACCGGTTTTCAAAAAACCGGTGGTCCCAGTTTTGACTGAAAACCGGTTTCTTTTGTATGAGGCCATTTGGAACCGAAAACCGGTTTTTTAGGGAAAAACCGATGGAAAATGGAAAACCGCCATCCCTTGCAGATTAGCATTATGTCCTAAACGATTATGTCCTAAAAGAGGGGAAAGGTTGCTACAAATGGCAACTTAACGCTACCGTTTCGTTACGAACTATTCCAAATTGTCGCCAGACCTGAATATCAGCTAGCAAACCGAAGTGGCACTACCATCAATACCCAAGTCACGTGGGTTTCTACCAATCACGGCAGCTTGAATTTTTTTTAATATTTTTGCAGACGATTTTTTGAGCATTGTTGGTATTTTTCTCTTTTGGCTTTTATAATAAATATTTAATTACATTCTTTTAATCTCTGAGCATGAATCGTGAATGTTGTACTCTTAATTCAGTAACGTTTTGTGCAAGATGCCAAATGCTTGTGAATTCCTAATTGTAAAGAGGGGTATAAAAAAGGATTAGTCACACTTCACGGGTAAAATTTATTTAGTTCTGCATACTTTTAGTAATTGTGTGTTCGTCATAAACTATAATTTCTATCGAGGGAATTTATTCTAAAAGCTCTTTTATACTGAAGAATCATATCCATGATTAAATCAACGTTGTTAGAACTCTAATTATAATAAATATTTTGGGCCAAGTCAATTAAATTAATGGTCTGAACATTAGACAGCTGAGAAGTAGAATATTTTTTTACAATTTGGTCAAAACGAAACCTGTTTTTGCAATCGTGTTTGAGTTATTTATATTTAAAAAGTAGAACATTTGCTTAATTTGGAATATATTGATGTGTTTTAGAAAGTTGATTTATTCCAGGTGAAATAAAGGAAGAAGCAATATTTCAAAAAAAAAAAAATTGATTTTTTTTTAAAAAATCGGACCGTTAGAACAAAAGTTATAGAGACGGCAGAAAATGTTCACCATGTCAATTACCAACTTATATTACAGCAACACTTTACATAAACCTACTAATGTTCTTTTAAAATAATTTTTAATAAAGAGTCCACATTCAATTGTTCAAGTAATCTTAAATAGACTCACAAAATCAAAGAAATAATCTGATATCTATTAAGATTATCTTAAAATACTAGCGATTCATCCTTGCTCCTTTCCAAGCTTCTTTATCATAACATTAGATTGTCGGCCTCTGTGTTCAGGTCGTTGTGGAAAAACTCGCCAAATGGTAAACTCGCCATAGATGCGAGCCAAACGCGACACAGTCATGTGACTGTGTAAGTTAGATGTTTAGGACACTTTAGGTTTGCCAATGCGCAGTCCACTCTATGTTATGTCTCTGAGTATATAGATATAGCCAGGGCCTGCTCTAGGAAATCTAAGACCATAGGCACAACCTATTTTGGGGGCCCCTTTACGGAAAATATTATGCATGATTACATGATTTCCAATAATAATGGTACTATATAACCCATGTATAAAATTTTTGCTACAATTTTTTAGGCTTCCTTACAAACATTGATCAAAACAATAACGTTAGGTCAATTACTCACTTAAAATTGAGCAAAAAACAAAGTGGAGTATCTGAATTTTTTTTTAGTTTACTAATATTTTGGGGATTTACAGCATTTAGCATAATAGAAACTGAAATTTAGGGGCCCCTAAAATTTGGGGGCCCTAGGCCCGGGCCTAACAGGCCTTATGGAAGAGCAGGCCCTGGATATAGCCACAACTTTTGACCGCAGTCTGAAAATACGGCGCCCGTCGCCAATAGCCCTCGTGTAGCTCTAGTGCGACGATAATTCTAAACCTAACCTTGGCCGTAGTCTGTTAAGGGGTCACAGGAGTCTTAAAAATGTGCAAAGAAGGTACTACAAAACATAGTTTGATCTTTCATGTCATTTTTTAACTACTCAATAAATGAGTATAATTTTTTTATATGTAATTCTACAAGATTTATTTATTATAATACTAGTTTTAAAATGTATGAAACTTTAGCCAAAACTAAAATAAATGATATTAAACATGAAGCTATTTGAACACATTGTGATTAGGCTTGCGCGGCAAATTGTGAGGTCAAAATTGAAAAAATGACCAAGAAAATGACTTTATATTGTACAAACAAAGACTTATACCTAAATTCTTGGCTCAATTTGAATTAGAAATTATTTTAAAAACTTTTTTCTAAAAAAATTAATAAAAATTTAAAAATTTTGATTAAAAATTTTTTTAAAAATAATTTTTAATTAAAATTGAGCTGAGAATTTAGGTATAAGTCTTTGTTTGTACATATTTGTACAATATAAAGTCATTTTCTTGGTCATTTTTTCAATTTTGACCTCACAATTTGCCGCGCAAGCCTAATCACAATGTGTTCAAATAACTTCATGTTTAATATCATTTATTTTAGTTTTGGCTAAAGTTTCATACATTTTAAAACTAGTATTATAATAAATAAATCTTGTAGAATTACATATAAAAAAATTATACTCATTTATTGAGTAGTTAAAAAATGACATGAAAGATCAAACTATGTTTTGTAGTACCTTCTTTGCACATTTTTAAGACTCCTGTGACCCCTTAAACTTACGAAACAAAGGAGGTCTACCTCAAACAAATTGTAATCATAATAGGGTAGAGACTGAACCTACCAACCGCACCATGGACCACCACGGAGACAATATAACCCGATGGCTGAGTGGTTTGGATCGCAGGCCATAACGCTAGCAGTCCGCGCGCTGTAACGGGTGCGGGTTCGATTTCCGCCTTTGCCCTGGGTGTACTTCCTTTCTCAGTATCAAAATTATAAATTAACTAGCCCTTTTTCCACTCTATTCGGGATTCGTAGTGAGCCATGGCTGCCGATGGCAGCTCAGTACTCGCGCGAGTCGTTCCTCTACTCTACTATAGAACTCTTTGATTGTAATGGGACTAATTTCTTCGAAAATGTGTGTGTGCGGTTCTTAAGTATAACGCTCATTACCAATAGCCCTCGTATAGCTCTAGTGCGATGATTATATAATTTTACCTTATTACCTTCGGAAAGGTGTTCCTCTTGCCCTCAAATACTTATCCCATTAAATTTCCCACAATTTATCACTGTCAGAACTCCTTCAAAAAGGTGGAGTAATGGAAGGGTTAAACACATATACGATCCCACTACTTAGGCGGGTTAACTACCGTTCTACTTGTGAAGACCTTTCATTTTATACTAAAAATTTTTCATTGCGGTCAAATTTCATTTTTTGTTTAATTAAACTTAAAATTTTGAAAATTATTCGTTTTTCCATATGATGACATGGTCTCAAATGGCAATAAGTTCTATATATATAAAAAAATATTTGCTATTAATTTTGCTACATTAAAATGTAAAAAATGCCCTTTTTTATTGTTTTCATTCGCTACTCGAGTATCTTTAATGCACCATTCCAGAATTAATTTAATAAGTGAAAGCTTATTACTGCTTGGGTGTTTTTAATGGGTTCAAGGTACCAATTCTTAAAAATTTCATTCTTTTATGTAAATAAGCTTGTTCGCGCATCTATGAAAACACCAGTATGTTGTATGTTGAAGCTCCCTAGGCACATTCTCTCATACTTTGGAATCTAGCATTCTCTCCCATTATCCAGTAGGACAAATGAGACAAAGTAGTCATATAGAAAAAAAGAATCATTTTAATTTAATTTTAATATTCCTATTAAAAATTGTCGAAATCTGTTTTAATATCCTGAAATAGTTTTTTTTTTAAAAAGCTTATTTTTTATTTTGTTGAAAAAAATGACCGCGATAAAACTTATTGGTGCAGTATGAATGGTCTTCACTTGGTAGAACGATAATGGACTCGCCTAAGTGGTAGGATCTCATTTGAAGAGCTTAGTGGAAGAACGTGCTAAGTAACATAAAGGTGAAAACAAGAAAATTGTCTTTAAAGTTTTTCGTCTGCACTTAAATACGGTAAAATATGTACTCAATTTAAAGTTTATGAAAAGGGAGATTATTGATGTCTTTAAGGAATGGAATAACACGTTCATTGACACAAAAATCTAAATTTTTTCAAAAATGTCACTTAGCACGTTCTTCCACTAAGCTCTTAATTAGTGTTTAACCCTCTCATTAGTCTGCCATTTTGAAGATGTTCCAACACCGGGAATTTTAATGGATTAGTAAGGAGGGTATGAGGTACACATTTCCGAAGAAATCGTTTCTGTTGTAATTTGAGGTCAAACCCTTAGTTGACTGGACCATTGCTCATGATGATCTTCCGAACTGGAGTACCTGTCAAGTTTTCCTAAAATCGAGGGAAGGGTTTTCCCGCTGATTCACTTCCTTCCCTTGGAGGTTTAAAAAGATGCATATGCTGACTGCTAAAAAACTTATGCTAAACCTGTTTTCGAGTGAAGTCCTGATCGCTTGCGCTATACACCCAAACAAACGCTTGGCCTTGATTATTGCACTATGTTCATGTTGTGTACAATTTAAGTAATAAATAACACTAAATTTTTCGTATGAAGATACATTTCTAACTTTTTATTGTATGCAACCTAGCACCAAATAACTAGCTCCAAGTTTGTTTTTTATTATATTAGAACGTTATATTAGTTTCGATCTTGCATTTCTAGAACTGCTATGTATTCGAGGCTTAAAATAACCGATTCTTAAAGTTTTAAACCATGCATTTTGCATTTAAATACCATTGATATTTTTATTTCAGTAGATCCAAGTAGTCGCAGTGCACCCTATACTCGTGTCATAAAGGGATCACACTGGTTTGTTTGGACTTATCATATCGTCACTTAAGTTCCCACACCACATGTGCTATCTAACTTTGCAAAACGGTAGAAATTTATTGAACGGTAACCCTTGGCAAACTTTCCGAAATCGCGCCAAAGGTCGGCCGAAAACCCAATTGAAATGATAGGAAAGGTCAAAGTCAGACGGTTGCCACACAAAAAATTATTTATCGCCAAATCCGAAAAATCGCGTCAAGGGTTTCCCTACAGTTAATCTGATCCTTTCACAACAATTAGATAGCACATGCGGGAACTTAGGTGACGATATGATATACCGACTTGGCGATTATAGGACTGCTTCACTGTTTTCTCGCCAAGCATCTTCGTCTTACTCTAACCTTCAGTTCACTATCCTCCCCCGCTTCGATTAAAATAGCCCTTGAAGAGAGTACAGAATGTGTTGCGCACTTAAAATGCAGAGGAAATGTGCTGTCAGATATTTTTAGTTTTACGCTATTTATTCGAAACCTCTCAAAGATTAGAAAGCCTCCGAATTCTTTCCAAAAATATCAAAGTTCCGGTATAGTGTTAAAAAGTGGCTAAGTGGAAACAGGTAATGATGGTAAGAGTTACACAATGTAGGTAGTGTGAAAATAAGATTGATGGCTTCCTGCGGTTAATTACACTTTAACACTTTGAATTGAAGAGTTGGGTCCGGGCCCTAGCCTTGAGATTATGAGATAATTTATGTATAAAATACCTACTCTATAGCAAGCCAATATCGTTGGTCGAAAATCAAATTGTTTATTTCATTTATTTTACGTAAAGTTAAATATTTTAAAACAATAAAAAATATATTAAAGTTATTTTTTTTAAATATTTTACGCAAATAACTTATTTTTCAACTATAATTCTTTTCCAATGTAAATATTTTGCCAAATTTCTTTAACAGTAACGCAGCAGAACTAATTTCTTATTCTTGACCATGTTAAGTTATAATTATTTTTATTTTACAAAATATTAAAAAACAGTCTAAAAATTATTCAATACATAAAAACATCAATGAAGAAAAATACTTACGTTCATATTTAATGAAACCATCATCATCTTCTGTTCCTCCGCAAGACTTTAAAATATCATCGCATTCCGCATCATTTAAACGTTCACCTGAAATTTAAATAAATAATAATGAATTACAAATTTATTATTAATAATAATAAATTTAAAAAAATTGATTCGCGAGTGTTCAAAAGATGCCAATGGTTACCTTTTAAACTACATCACTAGATAAAGCACTTATTAAAGAAATGGAAAGTTAACAATTACTATTACATAATATTAAAACTTCTGTGTATTTAACTATAATAGTTGATGATAGAACTTTACTTTTAAATTTAACTGCTGAAAAAACTTGCAAGATCTCCAAAGTCGTGCTGAAAAACTGAACCCTTGTGCTACATTGTTTTTTATGCATAAATAAATGACTGATACCTGCAAAGTACAATCAAGGGCTGAGAAGTGATTTTCAGCATCCTCCTTTATTATAAATACATTTTAGTTGTTAAAACTTAAAATAAATTCTGTAGTAACAAGAAGTAATTTCTAATTAAACTCCAGGTTTCAGGAGATTAATTAGAAATTATTTGCAAGTAAACTGGTACTATATATAGAGTTTCCTGTTATAAAGTAACATATATAAATGCGAAAAAATATGCATTTGTATAACTGTTTTTCAAATCAATAAATTATATCATAGATTTGTCATCAAAAAATAATTATAAGCAAAAACACCTGACACATAGAAATTTGTAAAGCTTTTTACATTTTTTAAAATAAAATATCCAATTCTTGCCTTTTTTGATAAACCGTTCAATTTTATTTTTTTCTAAAAAAATAGTTTATGAATTCGTTATTTGTCACAAAGCTATCTTAAATAAAACAATCAAAGATTGGAATAATTACCTAAAGAAAGTAAAACGTGAGCTAATTCTGCTACTAGCAAAGTTCCGTTTTCAGCTTTGTCGTATACCTTTAAACCTTCCATAAAATCTTCGAGTGTCCCAACTTCTTTGTCTTTTTTAAGTTGGCTAAATATGGGTAAAAATTCTTCAAGTGTGAATTTCTTTTCACCTGTAAAAGATTAAAAAACAAAAACAAATACAGTACATATTTAAATTGTCAATATAGAGAAATGTTTGGTAGAACCCAAATATCGCTTTATTTACTATAATCATGTTTGTAGACATCTGCTATTTTAAAACGTATGCGTAACTTATTTTATATTGAAGAAATGGAATTTTCCCATCACAAAGCAAGACATAAAATATTCGTTAATAACAGATAGTTTCTGTAGAGCGGGATACTTAAAAAATAATAATAACCTGACTCGTATATGAACCCTTGTGGACGACACGAGAGCGAGGCCAGCTGACCACTTCGCATAGCGGAGACGTATATTAGACTAAATCTTAAATTTTTTTTTTCATAATCAAACAGAAAAATCTGTTCTTAAGAAGAAGAAAAAGTTAAGTAACAGAAAAATATGTTCTCCGGCTGTATTGAATATTTTTACAAATGGATTTTTTATGTGATAATGTAGCTGTCGTACAGATCCTGACAATCCCACTTTTTGAAATTGGTTCGATTTTTTTTTTTTTTTTAATTTTGAATGAATAATTTTACAAAAAAGATTCGAAAAAATTTTAAAAAGTGGGATTATGGAGACCCGTAAGTTATCTACATTTATTGTTTAAAAAAAAAAACAGTTTGTAAAAATAATCAATACAGCCGGAGAAATGTGACAGAAAAAGTTTTTTCCCCTTTGGATTAACATTGAGGCACTTGAGTTTAGAGACTCCCGGTCCAGCACGCCCATTTCCCCTTAACAAGGTGCAATCTAGCATGTCAAGGCTTACAGATTTAATCTGTTTGCAGGTAAAATGTGTCTTTTAAAAATTATAAATTTTGTAAATTTCTGCAGTCTTAGAAAACAGAATTTTCCTTAACAAAATAGCAAAATATTCTGTTTTCTAAAAAATATTTATACAGTAATAAAAAAAATTATAACATGTAATTTTAGAGTTTTGAAAATGTTTTATCTTTTAAGAGCTCTTTTTAAATTGCAAAACCCAAGTGATAACAACGCCGTTGTAAAGTAATACGCCAATATGATAATAATATATAACGTAAATTTGCTATAGGGAAATTCTTTCGATTTAACGTTTTTATAGTAATGAGTTCCAAATCTCTTCATGTCAATTAATTGATCACATAAGCACATAACTTATTAAACTATGAATTCATAATAATCAAGTCATTTTCCAAGATTTTAACTTAATTGCTAATATTTTGAAGTGGAACACTTGATTTCAGGCATTTGGATGGTAAAAAATATCGCAGTTACAAACGTTACTTGAATACTTCAGGAAACAAAAAAAAAGAATAAAATTATTTCCCAATTTAAACTTAAATGAATCATTATAATTTTATCTGAGAAAAAAATGTGTCAACCTCTCTTTTTGGTTCCTCCGTTTTTTTCAACTGTAGCATTTGTAGGTACACAGTCTAGAGATCTCAATAAGTCACCAAGATCTCTAGCGTCGATCTTGCCCTCTCCTTCGAAATCATAAATTTCGAAGTGCTCTCTAGCTTCTGCAAATAAAAAAACCGAGTTAATAAAAAGTAACAATGACTAAAAAGTCATTTTTTAGAAAGATTTAATAAGTATTATAAGTCATTGGTTAAGTTTTAAATAGATAAAATAGGAATACGATTTTTCTGGCACAATAAAAATTATTGAATTCTAAATGCTTCTTCTAGACTAAAATTCCCAATTTTTATTTGAAACGAAATAGTCAAACTAAAGATTTTTTTAGTTTTGTAACAGTTAATGAAATATATTTTTACTCTTATTACATCTGCATTTTGGAAAATTATTTTAATGATAGTAGCTTATTCTTAATGAATGACAATTATGAATAAAAAAATTTTATACATATTAACCGATTTTAGGTGTTAGCAATTGAAGTAAAACAAAGTTTCTGAAACAGGAAGTTCAAATGGTAATTTAATTTTGAAATCCTCAGTTTTCTGTGAAGGCGAAGAACAAGCAAAAGCACGGAGTTATCAAAATAAACAATTTTCTGCCTAAACCAACTGAAGAGTACAAGGGAAGAACCACTTGATTTCGTAAAGGCTTTCCTTAATAGCCTCTTTGGGGATGATAGCGAAAAATCGCCCAAACTGGTGTAAAGAAACAGGTTACTCGTTTTGTTTTTCTTTCGCGCAACCCTGATTCACGCCAGAGATAAGGAGACACAAATAACACGTTTGTACCGCAAATGAAGAACCAAAGGAAAAACCGGT
The DNA here is from genome assembly GCA_023701765.1 of Hylyphantes graminicola. NCBI lineage: Eukaryota > Metazoa > Arthropoda > Arachnida > Araneae > Linyphiidae > Hylyphantes > Hylyphantes graminicola. The sequence continues at coordinate 34,108,705 of CM043123.1, forward strand.
TTCCTGTGGCCAATGTCCGCCAAGCAGTCGCGTAATATAAGACCCCTGAAAAATCAAGTGGTTCTTCCCGTGTACTCTTCAATTGTATACTACTCATAATTGTATATGAGGTAGAATTTGAAGGCATACACAACACAGCACAATAACAGATGTAGGCAGAAATTTTTAAATACAGAAATTTTTAATGCGGTGGGTTTTATTTATTTTGTCAACAAATGATAAAGTGTGATATCGATCTATTTAAGAATATAGGTTATAGAATATAGAAATGCCAATTCTTGCTATAATACTTGTGGGTGTGTCAAATGAGCCCAAAGTCTTGTGTCTATTCAAGTGAGTGCCATAAATGACATGCGCTTTGGTCCTGCTCTGACATGACAAGCTTCAACAACTGATGAACAAGCAAGTAAACAGGGTACTTGCTAGGGCGGGGGTGGTGGTTCAAGCGGCCTAATAAGGCTGGCAAGACAAGATCTGGAAGAGGTTCGCGAGGTCCCTCGCTAAAATTGGCACGACAGAATATGAAGGACCTTCCGAAAAATAAAAGATAAGGAGGAATAAAAAGTTTTTTTGGCTACATATTCGCCAAGAATTCGCGACGCTTTTTCCCAAGGGTCTAAAAAAGTTGAGTTTCTAAATTTATATCGGAAAAGTGGAATATCGAGGCGTTGAGGGGGAGTTTGTTTGGGTTTGGGGCCACAGTCCAAGTAAATGTCGAAAGGATAGAGGGGGAAAAAGTTTTCTTACGAAATTGTTGTATTTATTCCAATGTTTTCCACTGCAGTTTTTTTATTAAGGTATTTCAACCCATTAAAAGGGCAGCAAGTGTCAACTACTGACTTAGCTATAATTATCTTCGCGCTCTTACGTTTATTTGGAAAGAATTATTCTACTGATTTAATAATAACTCAGGAAGCATATATTTAGAAGAGTTATTTTTTTTTCACAAAAAGGATAACAATCAAAATAATGAATAATTAAAAACTTAAAAATGCATAGTTTATAAATTTTTTTTAATATAAATATAGTAAAACTACTATTAAGCCTAAACTACATATTTTGATAAACAATTTGGTAAACCATATATCTCTATTTGCAGTTATTAAATTCAATAAAAATAATAATGATACAACCAAAAAGGAAGGGCATTAGAGATCGCATACTTTTGTTTATTCTAAAGAAATTCCAATGAATTTTTGTTTATTCCATATAAAAGAAATTTATTACATATTTTTTTTTTTGCTTGAGTGCAGTAAAACAATTAACAAAATATTTTTACTGTTTTAAATTTACTTACAGAAGTCATTACGCTAGTCAAATAGTACATTATTTTTGTATTGTAACAGGGTCGAAAAGATAACGCATGCAAAGTTAATTTTAGCTGGTTTTGACTGAATCATATCTTGAAAAATATAACTTACTTTCTACTTCTGCTGGTTTAAGGTCAGCCTGAAAAAGAAAACATACATCAATGCATGTCAGGCCTTAATTTAATTTAAAAGATGCATACTAGCTTATCATAAATGTCTTATTGAAATATATATGAAAATATAAATGTCGTCAAAGCGAAGTTTATGTAGAACATGAACAGAAGAATATTTTCATTTCACAGGTTTAATTGTTTCAATTCATAATGTAATCCAAATTCTATTTTTAATCAACTATTTATTTTATCATACTGAACAAAAAAAAAATGTTTGTTTCCTGCTGTAAACAAATTCTAACTTGAAACAAGGTTCAATTATCCAAAATTCTAGACATATGAATGACTTGTTGAAGTGAAAGTATGCCAAGGAAGATTTTGACAGGAATAAAAATAGTAGGATAAACATTCGCTTTTTTTAAAAAGAAAAACTGTTTCCTGAAACTTTTTAATAACAAGTATTTTCTGTTACCTGTCACATTTTTTATTTAATTTTTTTACTTGTGGAAAGTTTTTGGCAGAAGAAGTGTAAGACATGATATCTTATTTTAGGAAAGTTTTTATTTTACTCTTTTACTTAAGATTTTATTTGAAAAGAATGACTTTATTTTTATGCCCGATACATCATTATTTTCATAAAAATTAAATATATCTTCAGTAATAAATAACAAATTCAGTAACAGATATTCTGTGATCTTTTAAATCAAATTTATCTTCTTTTCTTATATTTCAACGAATCGAAGGGCGTAACTTGGCGATCGATGTAGAGGTTATTGGCACCAATAAAGGTTTCGATCCTATTTAGCAATGTTTGCTCCCGATTGTAACTAGCAAAAATTTAGGGGAGTTTATTTTATTATTAGATAGGTGATCAGTGTATTAAATTAAGAAAACTGAAAAATAAGTTTTAGTTGTTTGCTTAAAATAATTGTAAGGAAACATGGTATCCGAAGCATATTCTGCATTAATTTTTTCTCCCTGTATACCTTCGTAAGAAATTGTAGATTGTGTTGATATAAATTTTTTATTGCTGTTCGAATTAAGTTGTAAAATGAAAAAAAGAGGAATAAAATTAAAAGTAAATTTACAAATTCACTTAAATTACTCTAAAAGATAAATATTTTGGCAAGTCATTAAATGACAGATAGTGACTAGTGACAATTGTGAAATGAAATTTATAACTAATCGTTTAAAATACACAATACAAGAAATTGTAAGACTTTTTTTAAAAGCATATTTTTATCAACTTATTGATAACTTATTTCATTTATGCATATAAGAATTAGAAAATTCGATATATTTTTTTTTAGAAATCAATAGTTTGTGTTATTTCACAAATTTAATCGTTAAACGTATGGCAAATCGTTTTTTAAAATCACAAATATGTTTTGCAATAAGTAAATGCATGCTATATTATTTAACTGAAACGTGGTTTATTTGCAAACAAAATTACACTCAAATTCATAAATATACAAAAATATTAAATAGCAATTGGCTTTAGATTACTTCATTTAATACTTTTTATTGTTGCTGTTTACTTCATAAAAGAAAAGTTAAACAAAATTCAAACATTTGTCATTAAAAAAAATATTGTGTGCAAACTCTTTTCACATTTCAGGAGTACTGTTTCGCTTAGTTACGAAAGTTTTACTCTCATTACGGTATGCAATTTTAGATTGATTTGTTTAAATTTTTTCCTTGCATAATTTTAAACACAAAATGTGACATTCTTCCTTATTGGTCAAATCCGTGTTTTTAATAGTTTTTTTACTAATTTTGAACCTGTGGAGGAGATGGATATTCTAAAACCTTAAATAATTTTTCTAACTAACAGAAATTCAAACCTAAAATAATATATATTTTTTTAAATTGCAATGTCAAAGATTTTCAATAAGAAGTTCCTTAAGGTAGGCGAGTACCCAAAATTCCAAAATTTTTACTATTACTTTAATCTTTTCCAAATTTGGCACAGTGATTTCAAATATAATGAACAATGCTTTTGGGGAATTTTTTTATTGAAATATAATTGATTTATTTTAAACGGTGTTTTTCAACTATAAAAGGGGTTTACGCTAACACTTCTAGCATAAAAAGTTTTACATTAATTTACCTGAAATTTTTTACAGATGCTATTTCAATATATATCTGTGCCATGAAAATCTAACATCTGGTGTAAATATACAAGTTTTTTTTTTAAATGTCTGGTGTAAATATACAAGTTTTTTTTAAAAAAAATGTCCAAGTGTAAGCAAATCGAAAAAAATCTTTTTTTTGTGTGTGGTTAATTTATAACATTTAAATTTACATCTTTAAAATTACATCTGTAATTTTAAAGTGCTTAACAAGAGAAGCCTTGTTTTTTTTAAATTTATAGTGGGATGGAACTTGAAAAAGAATTTTTTTTTCATTGTAACCGTTTTGTTTACTTCATAAATTAATCCATTAAGGATTCAAGACAATCAGTTGCGCGGTTGTGTCTTTTGAATTTCAGATAAAAAAAATCATGAAAAAGCATTTTGAAAATATAGAACAAAATCTTTAGTAGTTAATAGTACAGGCGATGCAAGCCAATTGTTTCAGAAAGTGATTTTAAGTATGACATGGCCCAAAAACTATTAACTAATTAAACCCTTTGTATGATTCCTAAATTTTCTGTCATTTATTTAAAAAGAGTCGAAAGAAGCGTCTGATTAGTTTAATAAATTGAAATGTTTTATTTGTCTAATTAAACTAAGCATAAAATCAACTCAAACTATTGGCACAAACTATTCCAAACTAAAAAAAAAGATTAAAAATATTAAGAAATACTTTTTAACTAAGAATATTTATAATAAAACTATTTAGATAGAGGACTTTTTTTGCAAGTATAATACAGTTAAAGTAAAATATAAAAGAGATGTAAAGTAAAATTTAAAAAAATATTATATATTTTAATTGCTGCTCTAATGTAAAGTAAAATATAAAAAAAGGTTCGAATTTTTTTTTGCTGATTGAATTGAGTTGTAAAAAAAAAGGAATAAAAGTGTCTTTCTTAATCTAAAAAATTCTTTTAAATTACTCCAGATGATAATTTATTTGATAAATCATTAAATAACAGATAGTCTGAAAAGCGGTTTATAACTAATTGTTTAAAATACATATGATTTGAATCGCATTAGGATTTGAATAAAATTAAAAAACTTTTTTTTAATAATTTAAAAATTAAGCTTTTAATCTCATTTGAATTTGATTTTTTTAAAAAGTTTTTCTTCTTGTACTCTAAGTTACGTTCTCTTGTACTAAAAATGAGACTGCGTCTCTAAAACAAACATTAACTTATTAAAAAAAAATCTTTTTTAAAAAAAGTTAAAAATTTGACTATTAAATAACTTTCATAGACTATTGTTTTTTTAATAGTAAAGAGATTTTGAATAGAACATTTTGTTTTAATATTTATGCGTATTATGATGTTAGTTATCAATAAGACTTTTCAAAAAGAAAATTACCAATTTGATACCAAAATAATTTCAAGACTATTTGAAACTAAAGAAAACACTTAATATTAAATTTAAAAAAAAATTAAATAATAATTGCTTTTCATAGCTGTTTTAAGTGAATTTCAAGGAAATATGTCTTTTAAAATCACGAAACCGAAACTTATTTATATAAATATTAAAAGTTTATTTTCCACTTCTTCGTGGGCGAATTATCAAATTTATTAGAAGTTTGGTTTAAAGTAGTATGAAAAAAAGTTAACTTACCATCTTACTTTGAATTATCCTTCCGAATAACTAAAATAATATTTTTAAATGACAAGGGTTTCTTCGGAAAATGTACAATTATATACTTCATGCGGGTTGCTGAAGAGGGCGCTGCAGTACTGAAATTCCACAAAACGAAATAATTTCTCCAACAAACAATTTAAATAAAAAACTGTACATTACCTAAGTATTTTTCTTATTAATAAAAATTCTTGACACTAATTTTCAAGAAATTGCTTTTCATTTAAACAAAAATTCTGCGGGGCTACTATTACGTCACAGTTTCACATCTAAACGCATCGTTATCGCCAATATTGCGACTTTGGCGTAAAAAAGTAATTTTTATCCTAATTTCTCAAATAAAATTAAAAACAAATATTAATTCGCAATTGACTTAACCTATTTACAGATATAACCTAATATAATTTGTTAGTTTCCCTAAATTGTAGTTTACCATGTTTATCCATGTAAATTTGTAAAATATTCGCAATAATTTCGTGTAAATTTTGGCAACCCTTCTGCGGTAATGGTTTTTCATCATGCCGTACAACTCTACACCGGATGGAAATGCTGTCACGTTAAAATGATAATATTAATAAATGAGCGGTGAAAAATGTTCCTAATGAGATAATTAAACCATGAAGCAAAAAATTTGTTCCTTACAATCTCAGTGCCTCGATTGCTCCTTCTGTAATATTTTATTTTGTATGGTGCAGTATCTATTTACATATGAATAGATCAAAAAAATGTAACAAAGACTATTGCAAACACTTGTTTGTAAACAAAGAAAAACAGGGTTGAATACTGTTGAAGTTGAAATTCCGAGTAAATATGGCAGAACTCACGCATTCAGGTAATTTGTTTACTATATTAAATAAATTTGTTCTGCCGGTGAACCGTGACATTTCGAAGAAATTTTAGTTTTTATTTCTTTATAATAGCTTATTTTATAATTTCTTCAACTTCATACCCATGTTTTTTATGAAAATTTTGTTCAATTGTTTAGTTTGTCGGAAAATCATCATTCTCTCACGAAAAAAAAAAAATGTCCAGGTTATAATTTAATTATAATTTGTGCTGGTGACTTCTCATGTAATGAAATTGGTGTTATCATATTAGAAAATAAGAAAATCAGCATAACTTAAAATAATCATTACATGCCTTTATAAATGCCAAAGAATTTAATTTTTGGAATAAAAAGATCATTGTTGCAAGCTGACTATTTTTTGCCAAAATGGAGGGATAAATTTCATAACTTATAAGAAACAGTCACTTTTTATGCATCCCATAATATTTTTGTGTGTGAAACTTTTAACTTGTACAGCTCCGAAGGCCCCTTATAGGTACCATAGCAAAATCAGAACAATATATTTTTTCTTGGATTTTGTAAGTAAAAAGGAAAGAGCAGTTCCTGGTTTGGTTGTTTATGAAAACTTGTTCTAGTGCTTGATGAAAATATAGAAAATAATGAAATTTTTGCCTACCATTTCCGGGGGCTCTGTTGGGCTCCCAATCTGGCTCGGGCTTGTTTTAAATTGTACATTTATTACATTAGGTTACGTTTCACATTTAATCTTCTAAAGTAAGCAAAAACTTTTATCAAATCCCCTGGTTTGTGCCCTTTTTTTTTAATTTAAAAAACCATACATATTTTTTGCTATTTAGTACCTTCATTCTTGCTATTATTTTAGAGAAGAGAATTATTTTGGAAAGTATTTTTAGAAACTTTACAGCAATGTGCACAAGAAAGACTTTAAATGTTAGATTTTCAGTTATTATTTAGTAGATCAAAAAGTCAAATGGTAGAACATCACTCTTATCTCCACTCCTTTGAAGTTGACATCTTTTGGCACATAAATTCGGCACAAATAAACTTCCAATGTTAAATGTTGTGTTAAGAAGTGCTTCTTACCTCTTTATTCACAGATGAAGCTGCGTATATTCCTTAAGACGTAGCATTTCTATCCACCCGCCACTTCCCAGTGGAAAATAAACAATGTATACATATTCAAAGAATAGAGGTATCTTTGATTTTTATGAGCTTTGATTGTATTGCTTTGTCCTTTTAAAAGCACCCACTGCTCATAGGTGTAATTTAGCAATTGAAGATTTATAGATAAAAGCAAAGATCACACACAGTGTTAAGAGTTTTAATATTATGATTATTTTAATTGAAGATTTAGAAGTGAAAAAGTTTAATTTAAACTTTTTCCAGTTCTAAAATAGTTAATACCCTCAAAGAAAACACAGTAGAAAGTTTAGAATTAAGCTTGAAGTATTTAAAGAAATTCATTTTTTGTAATGCATATAGGTGTTACTTTCTTATTCTTGCTTTGACATTCTTCTTCAATAAGTATGGATGTAACTCCATTTAAATTTCACCACCATGTATCTAACATTATCCTAAAAGTTGTCAATGGTCTTACTCGTACTATACCAAAACCGACCTTAAGTTTGCAGTATACAAATGTTCTACGAGAAAAAAGGTAAATAGTTCTCATTTTTTAGTGCGAGAATCGAATACAAAAAGGTATTTCGCATTCAATAAACAAATTGATTTGTTATTTCAAGACATAAATTTATTATTTTTATTAGTTAAGCTTCAGTTAGAGTGTTGTTTTAATTATTTTTTTCCTTCGATTTTGACGTAACAGGGCGCACGAATATCAGGGTCGAAAGGAGCAGCCAATCAAAGTACGCGAAATTGCGGCACCAGCCGGGTTGTTTACCCAGTTTCTTCCGCTCAGTACATTTCTCTGCTGCAAACTTAAGCTCGGTTTTGGTATAAAGTACTAATACTACCCATACTAATACTAAAGGCTTGGTAGCAAAGATGTATTGCTTTGGCTACCTCTAGTTCAAATCCCAGATTAGTCAAGGTTTACATCATTCAGTGGAACAATAAAATGAGGTCTAAGCTAGTTTGGGAGCTAAACAAGTAAACAGTTGGGTGTTGGGAAAATTATAGGATTCATGCTAGTCCACCCTATTGACCTTTGTGCCATATAAGCTGAAATTGGCATAGCAGGCATTCTTTAGGCTGCTGTGCCACCGAGAATTTATCAAATCATATGCAATATGTTAATAAAGGTTCTAAGTTGTTTATATGGTTACACCTGGTTAAAGAGAATTCAATGAATCAATATATATCTTTTGTTCAATAGCAGTTAGTTACTCTAACAAAATTGAAAATTTCATATACATTTTTTAAACACTTTATCTACTATTTTTAGGCATTAGTTGCCTATGTTTATTAACAGGTGTAGAAAAAGTAGTGTCCCATTTTATTTTTTTGTTCTTAAAAATTTCAGATGTAATATGCTTCCTTTGACGGAAATACTTTTTTAGTTGATTTGATGTATTCAAAACTGCATTAAAGATCTTTTTACTAAAATTTCTTTTCACATTTTCAAGGACTTTAAATTTTGACCTGAATTAATATAACTTGGATATTTTGGTTCAGATTCTATTCTGACATAGGTTAATTAGCTTTCCTTTATATAAGAGGTTCTTAATTATTTTTAATAAATATTTTAAGAGTTTAATTTCTGCTTTTTTTCTTTTGTAGATGCTTTTCTTTTATAATTTCCTGCACTTAGTCTATTTGCTTTTGCCATGTTATGTGCATGCTGGTTGTTCATTTATTTTGTAATACATGCAAATTTGCTTACTTTAATTAAATTAAAAATTAAATCAGTTAATTTTTTTGCAGTTGTGTTTTCCAGTGAAGGACAGTGGAGAAATAGACCACCAAGCAGAATACCATCTCTCTGGAAATCCTATTGTAAGGGATTTATTTTTTTCTTTTGAAATGATACCCATAACATTGATACAGCATAAAAACATTACAACACATAGATTAATCTTTAATATCTTTATACATGTGGCATGATTTTCTTTTCAGTATATCAATTGCAACAAGAAGCACCCATTCCTAAGAGGATACTTTGTAATCGAGAGGTACTTATGCAGCTTTGTTTATCTATGAATTAAAACATTTTGTGATAGTATATGTTTTGTGATTTAATTTTTTTTATTTATAGGTTTATGCCAGACCATCCCATTATGGTAGAGAGTAAGTATTGCTTTTGTTTTCGTGTAATTATTTTTTTATTTTGACTTTCCATTCAACATTTTTGAACATTTAAAATTTAGTTTTCATTAAAAAAATCTTTGTTAAGTCCTCGTGTAGCTCTAGTGCGATTACAATTCAACCTAACTGGGTCAATTCCTTAAAAGATTTTAACTTGCACAGTATATTTTTGAGTTTAGTTTAAGAGCTATCTATCACTACTTAAACACCTTAGAATGCATAGTATTTTCCCTTAAGAGAGAAAGAAAGTGTGCTGTCAACATGGTTGAAGCAGTTGTAATCTCATTGGCGAAAACCTTGCATTTAAAAACCTTGCAAACAATCCTTGCTTTCTTAAAGATTCTCTAATTCGGGATATGGCAATTTTCTTTTTTCATAACATATTGGGCAAAAGTATCAATACTTTGTAATAATTTGCGTAATTGACAAAATTTAGGCATAACAAACTTTTATGTTTTATAAAATAACGAATATCTATGCTATACCTAAAACACTTATGTAATAAGCAAGTTTTTAAGTGCAATTTATAAGATTTTTCAGAAATGTTCTAACATACTTTGTCAATATTATCAAGTTTTCGCTAATAATAATTATGGTAATTTTGACTTTTAGTACTTTTTATTGCATTAGTATTCAATTTTACATTACTATTTTTCTTTGATTAAAGACTGCATTTATATGAAGTTAACATAATTATTAGTTTAAGTGCAAAAGATATTGGTCACTAGCATTGTACGATATATGGATGCATTGGGGGTAGTTGATGTTCTACCCAAAGTATAAAGACTTAATGACATTAAGTGTCAGTTATAGGGTTTAAAATTGCGATTTTTATCTTTGTTTGTATTTCAGAACTTATTCAAAGACCATATTCCTCCAGCATGTATCGTGTTTCTCTTACTGTATGAATGCAAGACTGCACAGCCAGTTTTCTTTTGCCTGGAATTTCTTAATTGAAAAAAATCCCAATTTAACAGATTTTCTGTTTGGGAAAATTACCCTGGAGAAAGAATGATTTTGGTTTCTTGATGGTTTTAGGTTGATTGTATCATTACTTTATTTTGACATATCTTTTACTACCAGGTTCCATGGGAAAATATCAAGGGAAGAAGCTGAAAGATTGTTAGTTGAAGATGGTTGCTACTTAGTACGAGAAAGTCAGAGAGCTCTTGGTCAATACACATTAAGCATGAGGTAAACTAACTTTTATGTTAAAATAAAATCAGCTGGTTTAAGTAATTTTTATAAGTAGTTACAAATGTATAAAAAAAATTTGGTATTAAATCTTATGCTTCATACCTACCATATACTTGTGTAAACTGATTGACCCCCATTTTTAAAACTAAATATAGTCTAAAATCATTAACCCGAGTATAAGTAAAGGTGCAAATCCTGCTGTAAAAACATGTACAAACGCTGTAAGCTCATTTACTTAGCAGCAGGCTGAAATTTCTTTGTAAAAAATATCTGAAAGTAACTGAATTCTGAAAATAAAAGAATTTTTCTTCAAATGTGGTGAACTTTTAAAACAATCTCCCTAGATACTTCCATTGGAAGAACACAATAGGTTCAGTTTTATGTTTTGGTTGGCTAAAAATTGAAGCAATTGTTGTCGACGAGGAAATATTCTGTGTGTGCAAGTGCTGATTTTTGTAAAGAGGAACCAGAGGAGATATTGTACTCGTTATTTCTGCACCTGTTAAGATAAAGCTAGCCAGTATCTACTTATTATTTTCCATTTTAAAACTCCTGAACTGTGATTATTTTTACTGTGCTATATTTTATTATGTTTTACCAATCCTTAATCTTATTTCACCTTTAAAATTTAACCACTTATCTTTAACTTTAATATTTAGCATTTAAAGTGCAATTCAAATTTAAATTTATTTATAGTTTCTTTTAATTTAGTACTATGGATAAGAGAAAATTATTTTTATATGAAGTCGGTTTCAAACTTAAGTTGTTTCTGCTGGTATTCAACCAGACATCAAATAATCAAGGCATTAAAGAAAGACTTCATTAGTAACATCATGGATGAAACAGAGAATTATCATTTTGAAACAGAGGACGATAATGACACGGGTTCAAACTAAGATGATGATACATATTGAAATCAGATTACATGGATGAGTGGAAAGCACTTTTTGGCATATCAAGCAATGAGGAAGCATATTTTGATATTTTTAAATGTTATTATTCTATCAAAAAAAGTTTAGGTAACAAAAAGAGTTTACTTTCAGTTTTTCAAGTATCATGACCATGATAATTTTCTCGACTTACAAGAGTATATACAGTAATTTTGTTTTCAAAACTTCGAATTTTTAAAATAATTTTAAATTTGGAGTCTTATACTTGCTTTAAAAAGGTAAAAGCAATAAATTTTAAGAATATTGTTATTAAATACAAGTTTAATAATTTTATATATCCCAAAATTATTATACTAGTAATATTTCTTTCATATTCAACTTTTCAGGAAATTGATTTGAGCTCTCTCACTGCCATTAATAATTAACTTCCTTCTCTGTTTCTTAATCAGGAATAATTAATGATTTTTTTATATTTTATCTAATTTTTTTTATCTTATTAGTTTTGTTATGAAACATTGTTTACTTTTTATTCATAGGTTTGGAGGAATCACCAAAAATTTTAAGTTATATTATGATGGAAAGCATTATGTTGGGGAAAAAAGATTCGATACTATACAAGATCTTGTGGCAGATGGTTTAATTTCAATGTATCTTGAAGTTCATGCTGGTGATTATATTGCAACAATGTGTATGGAATCTAAATACGAAGATAGTCCTTACATGACTTTGAACTCTTATAAAAGAAAAATTACCCGCAATCGCTGTCGTTCAACTATAAGACATGCCAAAGATGAGGTTGCATTAAAAAAAGAAGTACAAAAAGAGGAGCCATATCATGAGTATGATCGACCACCTATTGAGGTAAGTTATATGATTTTTTATTGAAGTAGGTTATGTACATTGTTTTGAGAAAATTTCACCAGAATCGAAAAAAAGAAATTAAGTCCTCTCCCTTTTTATAGTCTCCAACTAATGATGTTTTCCTTCATGAAGACGGAGATGGTATAGATGTTTTGCAGTTTGAAAAACTTCATGTTTTCAAGGTAATGGTCTTTATCTAAATGCATTATTTAGTACAAATAAAATCTATTTAAATATGAGACAGGATTGGTTAGTATATCAAGAAAGTTGTATAATTTTCAACCTAGTGTCTTATTTAAAAATAAATTTTATCTGCTCTTCTTACAAATTATTATTATTTTTGCAGAATTAATTATTTTATGGATTATTCACATATGAAATCATTTTCCCTAACTAAAAGTGTTTAATATTTGTTTTTCTTTTATTTCATTTGTCTCTCTTAGACTAACAATTTTATTGGATTGCCATGGTGTGATTTTTGTGGAAATTTCATGTGGGGTCTTATTGCTCAAGGTGTGAAATGTGAAGGTTGGTTTTTAGTAATTGAATATTTTATGACATGCTTACAATGTCAGTAATTATCTTAAAAATAATAAAATATGCTATAATTTCAGATTGTGGATTTAGTGCTCATAAGAAGTGTTCTGAAAAAGTTCCAAATGATTGTATGCCAGATCTAAAATATGTTAAAAGAGTTTTTGGTGTTGATCTTATAACTCTTGTGAAAGCTCATAACACATTAAGGCCATTTGTTGTAGATTTGTGCATTAAAGAAACAGAAAAGCGAGGTAAAATAAAATATATAGTTTTGTATGTGTATCTGATGATATTTTACACTAAATATGATATATATTCATTTGCAAAACATGTTACAGGAGTTGATGTTGAAGGCTTGTACAGAGTTTCCGGTTTTAGTGATGAAATTGAACTGTGTCGAATGGTTTTTGAAAGAGGTAAGTGTCTTTTTTGCTAAATATATTAAACAATGTGGATTATTAAAAGTAATCTTAATTAAAAAATGGAAAATTTTGTTTACTTACCAACTTATCAAGCCAACCTGTTGAATTAAAATTGCATATAATTTTGATATACAGTTATTTCATTTGTAGTCCTAAAAGAGTAATAATTACTTTAAAATTTTTTTTTAATTTTATTTTGTGATTAGTATAAAAGCGACTTAACTTGCTATAGTAAAAAAAATACAGTTTGTAAAACTAGTTTATCACACATTTTCTTTTATAGATTGTGAATGTGCTGACATCAGTAGAAATGCATTTGAAGACATTAATGTCATAACTGGTGTACTGAAGCTATTTTTTCGCCTTTTGCCTATTCCATTGATAACTTATGAAGCATATAATGCCTTTACTAATGCTGCAAGTAATAATACATTTTTAATGTTTCTTAAATATTAATATTTTTTATTTATAAATAACTTTGACCTATACTTAGTACTTAGCCATTACTTATACTTAAAGTATGTATCATTGTGTTAGAGCATGCAAATGAATGCTATTAATGTTCAAGAAAGGAACATGTCTACTCTAAATGCTAATTTTTTCTGTAAAATGCAGGTGGGCATGCTTTTTTTTGTACAAATTTAATTTAACTTGTTTTTAAATTCAGATAATGAAAAAGTGATATTGTGCATTACAGATTAATAGGCAGTACTGTTTCTTTAGCAGCTTATTTCATATTTCATTTAATAAAATAAAGCACTTATAATACTATTAGTATTTTTAGATGAAAGGCTACTTCTGATATTTAGTAGCAATTATAATGTATTTAAAAACTTGAAAAAAATCTATTTATATTAAAACATAAAAATATTTGTTTTTTTCCTCTTTTTGACATAGTGAATTATTGATATTTTACTGTGATATGAAAAGTGTTTTTAAGAGAAATATATTTTGCTTTTATCTCTTTTCGCTTCTTGCCATAAATTCAACAGTACATGCTATAACTTTAATATTATATGATGTTATTTTAAAATTATATAGTTAATAGTAAGAAAAAATGTCAGCACACACACAGTGTACTTTTAATTTGAAACATTGAAAAACTTCCTAGTAGGATAATTAAAATTCCAAACATTTTTTTATCCGATTTTGAAGATTGTGTTGTAATATTATTTTAATAACAACCTGAAGAAGTAATTTATTAAAAATTTACTTGAATGTTTTTAATTTTTAGAAAAAGCTGCATTATGTGACAAATTAGAATCTCTAAAGGAAGCATTAAAAACATTGCCTCCAGCTCATTACCAAACTTTAAAATTCCTAATGGCTCATCTTTATAGGTAAGCTTTCATTATATGGCAAAACCTTTTAAAACTGACAATCATGTAGTGTTGTGTCTTATTAAAGAGCATTTTTCTTTTTCATTTTAAAAATAAAACCGAAAATAAAATTTATAGAGAAAGCAAGACTATTATTTAACCAGAAAAATTATTGACATTACTATTTAAAAAAAAAACGAAATTTTTTTGAGGACCTGTCATTTATACCTCCAAATTGAAATTCTGCTTTATGGCGCAAATTATAGGAAGAGTTCGTTTACTCAATAAAACTGAGCTTACACTAATGAAGCTATTCAATTTTGAATCCTTAATCATAACTTAATGAAAGTATAAACACTTCTTGTGAAAATCTTTTTTTAAGCAATTTTGTATACAAAATCATAGGATCCAAGTCTGATTCTTAGAAGATTAAAAGAGACATTAATAAAATATTTTCCATTACTTGGTTGATAGCTATTGTTGATTCTCATTGAAATTTTACTGAAATGCTATCATTCTATTTTTTTTTAAGGACAATGAGTTCGTAAGAGGTGTTTTTTTAATGTTCCTTTGCACTTTTTTAAAAATATTTCTTAGACTTTTGATCACTCGCAACTCTGATTTGTTCTTATACACTGAAATAAGTTATTAAAATTTTTATTTATCTGTCTTGTATTATCAAAATGTTTACTATGATTTTTTTTATTTGGTTTTAGAGTTGCTGAAAGACAAAAGTACAATTTAATGACTCCCCAGAATTTAAGTACAGTGTTTTGCCCTACTTTGTTACGCTGCCCTGAAGTTGGAGGAGTACAAGATCAATTGAGTGCATGGCATGCAGAAAGTACTGTAATAGAAATGCTAATTACTCACCACAGACAACTTTTTGATCACTAATTCGTTTAATGTTTTTATTTTAGTGTTTTGCATTTGGTACTTCCCATTTTTTTATCACATCAGTATTATATTTCACTACCTTATTTCACTGTAGTGAAATTCTTATCCTATTTTCTATTTTATTTTATATATAATGAGTTTTTCTCTTATTTGTGCAATCTTTATCTCAACTTTTTTAAAATTTTATGTAGTGCATCTATGAACTGCCCTTTTAGTTATTTATCTAATATTTGATCAATTGTTATTTTCTATATCTAAATACATATTTTCAAGTCTTAGTTTAAACAAACCTACACATGTATACAAAATTAAAATAACTAAAGCAGCTATTTGACGTTCATAATATTGTAAATGTGAAGGATTCATTTAAAAGGGTATTTTCCTTGTACTAAGTAAAAACAAAGAAAGCTTGCAAAGAGATATTCTTTAATTTTTGGTATACAAATTAGCAGTAATTGTTTCTTAAACTAAATTGGTTTTATTTAAATATTTTGTAGTAATTGAAAATTTTTTAAACTCAAGTAAACTTAATTATTCAATTTGCATTACATATTCAACATTATTTTAAAGCACAAAGCAAAAACCGTCCTGGATTAATTTTAGTAATGAAGTAATATAAAAATCGCTACCGGCCAAATCATAGTAATTTTATGCAGTACAAATTTTATTAGCTTTAAACAGTTATATAGAAATAAGACATTTTTACCAATGATAGTGGGATATAGTATTTAAAGGAGCATAATTGTATTAATTTAGAGGGAAGTAGTGTACTTTATACACAAGGCTGAGTTTTTTGGGGATTAACTACGGTACTGGATGAAACTGCTTTACTTTTGAGTTCAAACAACTTTTTCTTGTTTTTTCTTACTTAAGAAATTTAAAAATGGCATTTGAATACAAATTTATCACAGTGGGTCAATTTACTTTACACACAACAACTATTAATTTTCTTCATTTTTTTAAAATAAGAATTGCTTAAGTTGTTAGATGCCCAAATAGATGAAATTTGCCCAAAAGATGCCCATTTAAATGAAATTAAAAAGAATATTTTTAATGAATAACCCTCATTTGAATAAAATGTGTGTACAAATAAAATAGGCAAATGTGTATTACTTTATGTATTGCCTTCATTTTACAAAGAGAAATTTTGTTTTAGTTTCATTTGCTCTCATAAATTATATTTTTCATACTTAATAAATGTAACTTTATGCACCATACTGTCTTGTATGAACTTTGATTATGGCATTAGTTATTTAAATAGTGCAGTTGACACTAAACATTGCATTAGTTATTCAGAGTATGAATTACCTTCACCATTGGCTCTTTTAAAAAAAAATCTTTTTAGCAAAGTTTTGTTAAATATATTTTTTTCTGGCATTTTGTCAGTTATTGTTAATGTGAAGCCTTTTGGAAAGTGCAGTCACGGTAAAAGTTTGATTGATATTTAAAACTACTCAAAGTAAGTGTTTGTATTAATTCTTAGAAACAAATCCTAAAATTGTTGAATATTAAAATATATATCAACTTTTTTGTTGAAAAATTGTGTGAAGAATGCAGTACTGGAATTGGCTGTTTTATTATAAAATGCAATTTTGTTGATAAAATCACATGATTACATTTGCACGTTCTGAATTGTATGTATTGTTAATCAAATTGAGTTTTTTTTTAAATCTGCAAAAACAGGGTAAATATTTCTGTGTTAAGTTTTGCAAATGGTGCTAGAAAGAATAAACTCTGTATCATGATGCATAAACTCAATTCTTTGTTATCTGATTTATTATTCTGATTTGTTTTACTGATTACTAATATTTGGTTCTAAAATTGAAAGCTGATAATTTTTTCTGTGATATGAAATTTAAAAAAATGTTTCTCAAAATAATTTTAAAGAAAAGTTTATACAATGTATAATATAGAATGGGGATGGGTGGAGCTTTTGCCATGTTAACTTAATAAATGCTTTTTTCCCCACTCTCTGATACAATGTAATTGTTAATTAGACTGCTTGTTTTTGAAAATGTCTTTCTGAATTTTGTATATTCATTACAATTTAGGGTGGGCATAAACATTTATTAGTAATAAAAATTAATTTTGTGTTGCCTACTGATATTAGTTATATTTTATAATAGATATTTATTGTTTTCTACATAATATGCATTGTTGCCCACTTGAGTTCCAGTAATTTTGTGGCTTTCTTTTAGTTATTTGTTATTTATTATAATTATGATTGTACATATTTATTGCAGTATTATAATTTATAAATTGTCTATAGAGACATTCTTTTAAAGAAATATTTAATAGCATTTTAGAATATGTGTATTCTATAAATTGTTATGTGTGAAATTAATTAAACAATTTATTAGGGCTGTAGAATTGATAATAAGAATTTGTAAAAAAAAAAATGAAATATGCTGCAAAACTATTTATACTCTGAAATGTAAATACAAAATGTACAAATTCTTGAAAAAGCTAAAATGAAGTTATAAAATTTATTTGAAACTATTAATAACTGCAAAAAAAATCTTTTAAATTAACATACAAAAGTAATTATTTTATGTATCTTATTATTAACAGAAATGGAGACAGAAATGATGGAATACAATTAGGGTTAGGAAGCAAAACTTAATGAAGTTAAATAAAATGACTTATTCATAAACTTGCTGAAAATTATTTGAAATGTGCGTTTTTGTTTTATAGTTTTGACAAACATAACTGTCTCTGGTGCTACAACATACTTAATTTTTATTTAAAAGACTCTTTGTCTGTAATAAGTGTTAGTATTGTTCAAAAACATGTTTTCACAAATTTGTTTAAAATAGGGTAATAGGTACACACTTTTGTAAGTTTTCACTGTACCCTGATTGCCAGAATACTTTGAAAGAAAATCTTCACAGAAAACTCCTATCTAAATTCTATTTTACATAATGATTATTTTTTGTTATATTATTTATGTTGTGCATTTTGAAAAACTTATTCAAATAATTTTGACTTCTAAGTATTTTTTAAAATAAAATATATTTAGTGCAACAATTTAATTATAGGTAATGTGTTATTCAATTTTTTAGCCAATCTATGCAATGTAGTAATCTCTGAAACTGTAAAGAATATTTTATAATAATACATGCTTTTTGCATGTTATTATGTAATTAATAAAAAAAGCATTGATAAAACTTAAATGATTATTTGTAGTTAAGTCTTGTATGAAAGTGTGTATGCAATTATTCATTCCCTTTTACAGCTCTTAAATCTGTGATCTTTTCTGCAATGCAAGTAATGTTACTGTGTGAGTGCTTGCAGCTTTTATACACTATTGTATGACTTTAATTTGGTAGGTTATTGTGTTCATATTTTCTTTTGTATCTGTTTGTTATTTTACAGACCCAAATAAAAGGTTCTTTTTTGTAAAGTTGCTAAGACTGCTGTTTTATTGTTTACTAGATTAAAGGGGCTTAATCCAGTTAAAATAGGGGAGACTGGGGCTATATATATAGTTAAGTTTTCCCATGATTTTTTCTTTTTGATGTATATTTTTTTTTAGTTAAAGAAAAAATACATCATTCTTCTCTTCCTTACACTTTATCTATAAACTAGCACTAATGTAAGCATGTTGAGCTGGAAAACATGCTCTATATAAAGGGTACATTTTCTCAGCCTGGCAAATATGCATGGTTCAAATTTTCTAACTATTCTTAAAATAATTTAATGCATGTAACTAACTCCCCGGCACTACAGTCTATGCTGGACCATGGCCTCTCTTGCAATTTGACTCCAAAGCTGCCTGCCTCTGGTCTTCGCTTTCCAGTTCTTAAATTTCATGGAATTTAGAAATCTTTTGACATCATCTATCCATCTTTTTCTAGGTCTTCCTCTTGTCTCTCCCAGACATTGCCCCTTGAAAATTTGTTTTGTGCCTCAGCTGTCGTCCATTCTCTCCGCATGTCCCAGCCATTGAATTCTCCTGGTTTTTATGATGTTAATAATGTCTTTCTCTCCAAATAGTTTAGCCACTTCAAAATTGTATCACCTTCTCCAAACACCACCTTCTTTGATCGTTCCAAATATTGCTCTCAAAATTTTTCTCTCCCAAGTTATTAACATCTTCTCTTGCTTTTGATTCAAGGTCCAGGTCTCCGACCCATATATAACTGTTGGTCTTGTTACAGTTTTATATATACATAGTTTTGTTTTCCATGTAATGGGCTACATTGGGACTAGAATCTTACCCCCCGGTCACCACACGGGGCATTTAATTTAATGCATGTAACAATACTTTTTGATACACTTATATTCATTTTATTATTAACTAAAACTACCTAAGAAAAATATTCTCAGAAAATATATATTGCAAAAAGATCTCCCAGTTTATTAAAACAAAACTGATTTCATTCAAATTTATTAAATTATCATCTAAAGGATCTATAGTTTGGTGGTTGTTACTTGAGGTTGTTTGAAGTAGGG
Organism: Hylyphantes graminicola; assembly: GCA_023701765.1. Taxonomy (NCBI): domain Eukaryota; kingdom Metazoa; phylum Arthropoda; class Arachnida; order Araneae; family Linyphiidae; genus Hylyphantes; species Hylyphantes graminicola. The sequence goes on from CM043123.1 coordinate 34,128,539, forward strand.
GAAAGTGCTTAGCTTTGGGACAGTTGTACCTGGGGACATGGGGAATAACTCGTTTTAGGGAAGTCGAAAAAATCATTATATATTTTGTATTACGTGTCGGTTTAATCTTCTTGTCGGCTCTTTTTAGTACTACTTAATAAGCCATGTTTGAAGTAATTTTTAATCCCATTTGTGTTTTTCAAAACTTAACACTTTCTTATTACAATGCGTTTTAAAAAAACTGCCCGATGTGCTGTTCCTTGGGACAGTATTTAGGTTGTACCTAGGGACATCCCTAGGTGCACCCAATTTTTCTGCCGCACTGTAAATTGCTGTGTACTGTGCCTGTTACTGTTTCTCTGATTTTTCGAATGTCCTTAAGTTCCAATCAGAGGCCACATATCTGCTCTTCTGTATACCTTGAAGAAATGTGACCTCTTTCAAAACACCTTCTACGAAAACAAACAAAGAGAGGCAGAAAGGAAAATCTCATTTTAACCGATAATACAGAAGTTAAACAGAAAACGACTAAAAGCAAAAAGTCTGCTCCAAGTAAAAATAAAGTAAATATACGTTTGAAGCATGGAAGGTTGGAACTCAACTCTTAATTCGAACATAAATATTTGAAAATGATTTGAAACTAAATTTGCATAATTAATCAACAAATAATGATGAACTTTCGTAGGGGGACTTTGTTTTAGTGAGCAGTGGTGGCGCTAGGAATTCCCCGACGGGTGGGCTAGTTTACCCCGACGGGGGGGCTTCGGTATAATTCAAAATTAATGTTTTTTTTAGCATATTCATTCTCGAATTGGTCCAAATATAACCAACAATCAACATCAAACCGTAAACACTTCGCACGGTTATTATAAATATTCACAAATGAAACAAAAAACACAATCTAAAAAATTTATAAATCCATTAATACCTTTGTTCAATTTTAAATTCGATTTCAAACTATCTTTTTAAAGCTAAATGCGCTACTATTCAGATTTTTTTTCAACTATATACAAATCCTCAAAAATTTCCACAAAACAAACAGTAGGATGCTTTGCCAAATAATTTTTTAGGGATGCACATTTTGCCAAAAGGGGTACAAACATGGCTCTGAAATTTTCCAATGGACTAAAAACGTCTAGTTTTACCTGTTTTTAGAAGTATGAAGCCCCATTTTTCTTTTTTTTAAACTAATTTAGGCCAAAATTACTACATTTTTTAGCTCCAATTATTCCCTAATGTTGGTAAATTCAGCTAGTGCTAATTCCTTTACGAAACTGTACAGGTATTGGACGACTAAATCGATGTGAAGTTAGTCTAAGATTCTTCCAGATTATACTTTTTTTGCATCATTATCTCCAAAATACCGTGGTAGTGGTACACATGGAATAAAAACCTTTAGAATATGAAGAATTAAAGGATTGGAATATCTCTGCTAAAGTTGGCTTTGACTTGAGCTTCCGTCTTTAGCCCATTTTGAAAAAGTTTCACATATTTTAATTATTCAAAGGAATAGTTGTTCAGATCATTTAATGTACAGTCGATTATTCTTCGAACGCTGCATGGTCTAAATAAATTGTCAAAATAGGGCATTATTTTACTTTGATTAGTTCATAAGAGTCATTAAACTGAGTGTTATTTCAATGTTTAGAAAAAAAGAGCCATATATACTCATTATTAACACTTTGACAATTGAGAGTAATTAAACAATTAGGATTTTCATATTTTATATTGAAAAAAACCGTACAAAATATGAATTCAGTTTTGAAAACAACATTTAAAGGGATTTAAAATTGCGTAGTATTTTTTACGTGCGGAGACGAGCACAAACAACAAATTTACTGCTTTTTCTTCAATTATAACACAAAAAATATCAAGAATCGAGGAAATCCATTATTTTTAAAATAAAAAAATATGTATTAAAATACTTCCAAAAAATCCAATAAAATTAATTGAGGTTAAACGTACCACAAGTAGTGTGTTCCCTTACATTCTTATTATTTATTCTGACGAAAAAGCAAATCGTTTAAAAGTGCACTAAGTAAATCCGTTCGGAAGAAATCTCTTAGTGGTAATGAACCCTCTTGCGAAGGAGGCTATGCACCCCCCACCGAAAAGTTCTCCGAACCCATAAATTTGTCAGTAGTGGGGTTTTGTTTTCCCAGCGTTTAGAGGGTTTCAACAGCTATCCCCCCTCCCTGTTTGGGGTGGTGGGACGATGAAAGAGAAGTTACATTTCGCCGCTTAGGGGTATGCACTCAAGGTCAATTGAAGAAGCGTACGAACCACGACTTGAAATGACAGTTTTGTAAAATGCGAAACAGTGTTGAGTTTTGAAACCGTTGAAATTTTTTTTTCCCGACTCAAATTTTTCCGATATCGTAAGTTAGTTTTACCCCGACGAAATTTAAAATTTCCCCGACGGGGGGGCTGGCCTTCCCCGACAGGGGGGCTTGAGCACCCCTAGCCCCACCGCTGCCGCCGCCCCTGTTAGTGAGGTTTCTGGGGAAAACAACTGTCAAATATAACTTGGCCAGTATTATTGAAGTACAGGGTAATATACTTAAAAAATATTGAAAATTCGAATGAATTTACTAAAATTGAAAAATATACCGAAAAATTTGAACTCGATAGAGGTGATACAATTCCAAAACTTCCAGCACCAAATTTTGCTAGCCAAGCCACAAGAAGAGGACAACAGTTTTTTTCCAACGTCTTTTTGATGGTTATATTATAATCTTGGGTAGATTTAATTATTATTATTATTATTATTATTTTGGCTTATAAGTTATCTTGCAAATTTGCAAATTATGTTATTGAAAAATAAAGCTACTATTTAAAATTACAACAAACTTACTCTATTTCCAAGTCTTGGGGATTACATTTATTAGTTTTTTTTATAAATAAAAAAGCATTTGGGAAGCGTATTCGTTAATTGTATAAAACGTATTTAGAAATACATTTTAAATTAAGAAAAATTAACAGTTCGATATTTTTTTAGAAAAATGTAAAGATTCCTTCTATACGAAGTCCAAAAATGTATTTAACTTCTTATTTGTACGACAGAATTGTGTTCTAGTCAATTTGGAAGAATGTCCTCATGTACATCGTGCCTTGTCCCCAGGTACATCACTGAAGTTGTACCTGTGGACAGTGGATGTACCTGGAGACATCGTACCTGTGGGGTTAAATATGAAAGAAAAAAATGCCTTAGTATAGGCAAGATTTTGTTAAAGGAGAATACCTAAAAACTTTTAAATAATCGGTTTATAAAAAAATATTAAAATTAAAAATCTAAATCTGTCCCAAACCTCAGCACCTTCCCCTACGGCTAAAATATACAAAAAAAAAGTTATAACACGCACAAAAGTTTTCTGTGTTTGCTTCACACTTCTTGTAGTCAACAAATTTACTCCAAATATTGGGACAACAATCAACATGACACATTACTTTTTATAGTAAAATCATACACAACGTATGGGAACATTTTCCCTGAGTTGCATATATTGCTTCAAAAGTATGAGAGTTTTTGTCATCTTTCATTGTACATTACTATATGGACTAATTTTAACCATACATGTCCACAACTCTTAAGGAAATAAATTTTTCTGAATTCTACTGTACTTGAAATGGTAATGCTAAAAATGTATACTTAAAAGAGTAAGACCAAAATTGTTGTAAAGCTAATCGTCGTTCTTTAAGCAATTTTTTTCTCAGTGGTGACAATGCATTTACTAGAACAAAACAGGATGTCAATCCTTTCAGCATTTTCTTTTACTTCATTTATGCACGGGCACGAAATTTCCGCTTTACTCGAGAAAATCAGATAATAAATGTTAAAGGTCAATAAGAAAACTTAGCTGCACAACATGAAAGCTTGGGTGCACAAATGAATAGCTAAATGATAAAAGTTGTTAAAATCCTCAGCAAGCTTTCCGTTAAAGCTTCTTCTTCTAATAAAATCTTATAACAATGTCACCCGTGGGAAATTCTCTAATGAATTTGACCCCATTTTACATTTAAAAGTTAGTCTATATTTTCTTCAAAAAATGATTTGATGATTTCAAACATTATAATTGTGTTTCAGCCAAACATATTAACACTACCAGAGCGCCATCTTTAAATTAATTAACACTTGTAAGTCCAGCCAGAGTGTTGCTCTTAAATGTGCGAGTAGGCAGGTGAAGCTTTTGACTTGTGAATCTGCCAAGCGCTCTCATTCCTTGGCGCCCGGCTCAGTGCCAGAATCAGGTATTCCAAGTGCTGTTCTTTACAAAAGTTCTGGATCCAAGATGTGAAAGCAAAACTCGTGATAAAACCATGAAAAAACCCGAAAAACCGAATTTTAAAAAGTTAGTTTTGGCTGGACTTAGCCTTTAGGTTGGATTTTCAAGTTTAAGTGTTGGAAAGCTTGTCCTTCTGTGGTACTAGTGACTGTGTGACTTTGATTTTTCAGTGTCAAGACTTGAGGAGTTATGAAAATAAACAGAATGAGGAAAGAAAATGTGTTACAATGTTTATAAAAAAGTTCTTAAGTGTAGCTAGAAGAAAGTGAGACTTCTCGAATATTTTGTACATAAATTGAATGTAAGAAATATCTATTAGACTTTTACTTTCTCTTTAGAAATGGAGCTGTTACATGTTGGAATTATCTTTTCTTTAGTTTATTTTCAACTCATATCTACTTCAGGTAAGAAAAACTTTTATATTTGTTATGGTTTGACATTAAAGCATCATCGTAGGTGCTAAAATTATATGGATATAATTTTAAACTCTTTACTTTCGCACTCTCTTAAAACATATTTTATATTACATTGTATATAACAAACACTATCGGGAAAGTGTCAAGAAGTAATTCTAATTATTAGTTTGAATTATTTTTATAAATTTTTCCTTGATTAAAAATTTACTATTTCAACTGCATTCTTTTAAACAAAGCATTTATTCTTTCTAAGAGAAATTTAGATAAATTTCATTGTGATTTTTCATAATGATATTTACAACACCTCCTTTTTTAAACATTTGAAAAATAATGGAAGAATTTGTTATTAAAAAGTTTCCTAAATAATAGCATATTTTCATAATGATTGCATATAAAACAATTATTTTTTATGTTAATTTTTAATGCTCATATTTTTTCTGCAACAAAATATTAAAATTTTTTTTTATCAAAAATTAAATTTAAAAAAATCAATATTTTCATATAGTTATTTTCCTGATTCATTTTTACTTTTGAGATAAATTATGTAAATTTGGTCAGACAGAGCGAGTTGTTATTGGTTATTTAATTTTTATAAAATCTGCCTTTAATTTTTTGTGCAATAATTTAGGTTTATTAGCGAGGGGTACTGTTTCTTTTTGTCTCTCTACACGAGGGCTAATTTGGCAGACACCTACCTTTTAAAGCCGATTAGAACTTCTACGAAATATCCATGCAAGAATGGTATACTAGTTAAATTTCATATAAAGGATATATTTATGAGAATATTTTAAAACGAAAATAATATTAATTGCAAATAACAAAAAAAAAATATTCCCTGATTATTTCTAATGCGTAAAAAGTATTGAACATTCAAATCGTACTCGAATTCACAAAGTAGCGAACACAAAACAACAAAAGCAGTTGTGGGTTTTAGATGTCCTGAACGGTAAAAATACAGTGCAGGAAATCGACCTCAGTTCTAAAATTTGTTTTTCTAAAATTTACAAACTTGCTCCTCTCACCTCAAAAGTACGGTATGCTAGTTCATACCTATCCGAATAGCTAATCAATCACGTATATCGTGAGAGCAAATTTGCAATTGATTTATAATGATCAAATAAAAAATCATAACTGTGAAAAAATATAAATTATAAACCGTTTCAAATTAATTTACTTCCTTTTATAAATATTTTTATTGATTAATTATCAAATTTTTTGGAGAAAATGTGTTATAAGATGTTCATTTCTTTTAATTATGGATAAATTAAACTATTTATGATACTTAATGAATATACCTTAATTATTTTTTACTTAGTCAGTAAATATTTTTCAATATTAGTCAGTTACTTTTTGAAACAACCATGCAAGGAATAGAAGATAGTACTATTGAGGAGCTTAGTCTCTGAATACATATAGTGATGTCTCTTTGGCTGGATTCCAGTTCCTAGGGGGTTCACTTTGGTGGAGAGCAAAAATAAACTCTAAATTTATCTTAAATCACAAGTAGGCTCACCGGAATGTCTTGTCTGCAGTTAAACTTGATTGCGATAAAAATTGCTTGCACCCATGAATAAAAGCGTGACTACAGAAATTTAAAGAGTATTGACTTTTTGAATTGACATTTTCTTTATCCCTTTCAGTCCCAATGACAATTTGGTAGCATCATTTTAGAAAAAAATTTCTGATCGTCTGTAGCCATTTATGATATCAAAAAGCACACCATTCGATTCTTCAAACTTTTTTCTAACATACCTTTTATTAATCCCAAAAGATGTCAGCACTATTATTTTCTTTAAAATTTGATCAGAAACATGATGATTCCAGATGGCATCACTGGGACAGAAAGGGTTAATTAATCAGACATTAAATTAAACACAATATTTTTTTGTAAAGGCAATGAAGAATAAAGGATAAAGTTATATATTAGTATAACCGTGAATAAGTTATTCACACTATTTTTAATTATTACCAAAAGTCATATCAGAATATCTGATTAGATATTTTAATTAAAAAAATTATAATTTTTAGCAGTTTAGTAAATATAAAGACATTAAATTAAACGCATTATTTTTTGTAAAAGCAGTGAAGAATAAAGCATAAAGTTATATATTAGTATAACCGCGAATAAGTTATTCACACGATTTTTAATTATTACCAAAAGTCTTATCAGAATGTCTGATTAGATATTTTAATTTTCAAAATATTCTAATTTTTAAGGGTTTAGTAAATATAAAAGACATTAAATTACCATACATTAAATTAAACACATTATTTTTATTAAAGGTAGTGAAGAATAAAGGATTAAGTTGTCTATTAGTATAACCGTGAATAAGCTATTGACGCTATCTTCAATTATTAGCAAATGTCATATCATAATGTCTGATTAGATATTTTAATTAAAAAAATTCTAATTTTTTAGAAGTTTAGAAAATATAAAGAGTACACTGCAGGATAAGAGTGAGGAAAACATGGTTGACGTTAAGAATAAGACAAAGTATAATTAAAAATTAATATTTAACAGCGTTATGCGAAAGAGGTCAAATAAAAGTTAATATAAACACTCTGTTTTTTTTTAAATTTCTGGCGAGGCAAAATGGAAACAAAATTTAAAAGTTTAATACACATTTTTTAATGGATTTAAAATACGCTAGTCCAGATGGTTTTGATACTAACCACTGCATACCTTAAAGAACTTTCAGTTCACCTGTTGCCCCAATTGAACTTTTGTTATTATTACCATTCTTTTTGATCAACACAAAACAGCATTCATATTTTTATTATCTGGGATTTTTCTTGGTATGTAATTAGTTTTTTAAGTTATACATCAATAAAATATATTTAAACACAGCAAAAGGTAATTGTGTACATGTTTTTATGTTTATTGATAAAAATGAAAGTAATAATATTATTTTTACGTAAATGTTTCATCATCACTTATGGGTGGATAAATTCAGCAGATTTTCCTTTTGGATATCTGAAATCGTACCGATATGCATACAAGTTAAGCAAATTCCGGACTATTACCGTCTTTGGTGTAAAAGTGATCTAAAACGTAATTGTTTCATGTATTTGGTGAAAACATAATGAAGTCCGAAAACTATTAAACTAAGCTGCACAATTGTGAATTGTTTTACCATTTTTATTAATACTCATAAAGTAATAATGAAGAAAAAATGATAAAACTTGAGGATTAACTATTGTTAGTCTTGACTTAGCAATATCCCTTTATATTAATTTTTTTCAGTGTTGCTATATTACTAAGTAAAACTAAAAGACATTTTCTGTTCCAATACATTAGGTTAATAATCAAATTGATTTTTTATTTCATATTATTCATATTCAAAAGAAACACTACAATGTATTTTATTATTAAACGTTAGGTTCTTTAACTACTATGTAAAAATTAGGAAAATTATGTTTGCCTCAACATTTAATGCTATATATAATATATAAACCATTTATTTTATGAAACATTATATAATTTAAAAAATATTTTTCCCTCCCTCGAATACAAAATGTTATTTTAGAGAATAAACTTTAATTAAGTTACATATTAATATTAAGTTAGAATTATTGTCTCAAAATTATTTAAATATGCCTTGTTATTATACGATTTACATGCAAGTAACTATGATGCTCGTTTTTTAACTGTTAGATTAAGCTGTAAATGGTTAAAACGTATTAAAATAATGCAAGAAAGAAACAATACGAATAGAATACAACAACAACGAAATTCTAGATTTAACACAATTCAACCTTTTATTGGTTAAGTGTGAGGAAAGGTTGACTTTTATCCAGTAATTAATTTAACGCATTCTCTAAGCACTTTACATTAAAAACTCTCTAAACACTTTGCAGAATTATAAAACTACATAGATTAAAAAAAATCAACGATAGACAAATAATGACATACACAGAACTATATATCACTACACTTCGGCTTTTAAACGGCAAATTGGACACAATAATTGAGACACTAATTTATTTAAAGGAATACTTATAATACATTGAAATATTAGTTATATTGATAAGTTTTTTATAAGTACAATTTAATTTATGCAATAATTTTAAATGTTTTGATAACAATAATTTATTGATTATTCTTAAATTTTAGTTTTAAATAGTGCGAGGAATTAGAAACATTAAGTAAAAAAAATAGCTTTAAAATTTTTTATTGCATTTTCAGTTTATTAAAAAAGTTAAAATTTATATTTTTTTATTCATTCTTCAGCAGCATTTGAAGCAAAATGTGGTTTTCCTGGAAGTCCCGCCTCCGGCTTTATAAGGCCAGAAAGCTCTGCATATGAAGAAGGCGATGTAGTGTCATATTCATGTGTAGTAGGATATATACTTGTAGGATCTCCAATAAGTAGATGTACCGATGATGGTTCATGGACAGAGGATGTACCAATATGTGGTGGGTTTTTTAACTTTTGATATTTTCTTTACTGATACTTTTTACAAAACTTTTTTTAGTCGTTTTATTTGCTAGAATTTTTATCGAGAAGATAATTTTCAACAAAAAATTGGAGATCTGCATATTATATAAAGTACAGTGGTTAAAAGCTATGAAAATAATGTACGTTCCTGATTAAATTTTAGTGATGGGAAATGTTTATTATGTAAATCAATGTAAATTAATAAAAAATTACGTAAACTAATAATAAAAAATTATATAAATTAATAAAAATGTATATAAAATAATATTTTTTAATATAAATTAATAAAAAAAGTATATAAAATTGATAAAAAAAACTACATAATTTTTTTTATATTATATTTTTATATTTAAAAAGCATGACAAATTTTTTGATTATGTGTCATGCAACTAGAATATTATTTTGTTTTTAATGTTTAGATGACAGTATGACTACTCTTGGGGCTGCCTTTTCCACCCCGACGGTTCCTGGTCATTCTGCAGAATTAGCTATCGATAGAAATAAAGACACCTGCGCGTATTTAAAGCCAAAGAAGCCAAGGTGGTGGAGAATCAATTTAGAAGAAGAACACAAAGTACTTTCAGTTGCTATCACAATGAATCCTGCGGGTAATTTTACATACTGCTGAATATAACAAGTTGGGGTAATTTTACATGCATGCGGAACATAAAATGTTGGGATAAAAACTGAACTTGCTCTACATTATTAACCTCTGCACTTCTGAAGCAAAAATACTACGCATAAATTCTTTATATAAACATATTTTTCAAACAATTATATATTTAAAAATATGTTTTGCAAGTAATTTTTTAAAAAAAAACTTTTAATGCTGTTGAGGGGCACGTCAAGTTGATTTGAGGTTTTGATCTGCAAAAATACACTATTTTGTGCTATGAAGAAACAAACAAGCTCTGTCAGTTTCTTCTAATTAATGACTCATTCTAACTTTTGTTTTAATGCAAACTATCTTATAAATTTGACATTAAAACCTTTTTTTTTTGCAACACCTCCGAAATATTTTTGACCCTCTTGTTAAGTCATGTTTTCATACGATTAATAAATAGGCTGTTTCCTTATCAGTATTTTTGGAGAGCTTGAATATTCTAGTTTTTATTGTAGAAGAGTTAGTTTGAAGAAAAACTTTAAAACGAGGCTGTGAAGTGAAAACTTCAAAGGTCCACAAATGTATACCTCTAGAGCAAAGAAGTTAATATTAAAAAAATAATTATTCGTTTCTTTGAAAATTTAAACTGTCGAAATCTTCCAAATAAAAATACGTAAACATATTATATCCATAAAAAATGCATTTTTGATAACAATCGGACTTATCCGTTGTTAATTTAGTTTATGTGTATTTCGTAATTTGCTTTATTTTTACACAACTCAAGTCATGAATTCGAGATAATCAGTTAGTGCTTGAAAAATTCATATTTGTCAAATGAAAAGCCTAACAATCTTAACTTTTGTAAATTTTATTCATAATATTGATGTTATTGCAATCTTTTTCAAATATGAAGCAGAACAAAATTTTCATTTAAACCCACACTTGATCTAAAAAGTTTTTTTTACTAACGAAATGTTTTATTACATTGCCCAAACTTATATTTTGATAGAATTTTCACATTCAATCATTTTTTAATTGCTATGTGTTCTGATTTTCGAAAGAAAAGTTAGTCCGTTTATGTTTTTCAGTTTCTAATACGTAATTTTGTAACTGCTATAATAAAACAAATTAATATGGAGTATAGATATAATATTTATACTGCGAATATAAATTTCTGTATAGTAATATATTAAAGACATTTAATATTTCATTAATTATTCAATATATTTAATATTTCATTAATTATTCAATATATTTAATATTTCATTAATTATTCAATATATTTAATATTTCATTAATTATTCAAGATATTTAACATTCATGCATTAAATTTCTGTAAAAATTTAAATGAAGAAAGTTATAGAAATGAAAATTTTAAATAATTAAGAGTGTTTATCATCATGACATATACTTATGTACACATTCAATTAACATTCATTTACAGTTCTAATCAATTTGAAGTATTGTTATTATGCAAGATAGCTTTTTAAAAAATAAATGCATATATATTTTTTAATTAACTACCATTGTGAAAAAATGTACTTTATTTATTTCAGACAAATATGTAAAATTTACAGTGTTTATAATAAAAACAGAAGGTACGAGTTCTGCCTACAAAAGATGCGCCACCTTCAGTGGAAAATTTGGTATGAGAAATACTTTGAATTAAAAAAATCACTAAAAATTTATTTATTTTAAATTTATCAAACTTAGTATGGTATTAATATGAGATCAAGTTATTATTACTCCGAAAAAATTAGTACTTCTAGACAAACTTAACACTTTAAAAAAAGGTTAAAAAATACATTAAATTGGTTAATTCACTATGATCATACTTATTATAGAGGATTTAGAGGATTGCATAAATATTGCAGATGATCAAAAATAATTTTAATATTTTCTTAGTTAATTCTAAAAAGGCATAGAAAGTCAATTGACTGATATTAAATTTATGTTGAACATAACATGCATTATTTGTGTAATTTTTCGCTACTAATATCAGTATTAGTAGCAGTTTAAATGTGGTATGAAGAAGAACAATTAAAAAAGTAATAAGCAATTAGTTTTTGATTTGTTTATTTTGCAATGCATGTCTCCTGTAACAACTAAGGTGTAAGTTATCGTATTAATAAGACTTAGTTTAAACAATTGATGATTTTACAAGTATGATTCATGCTAATTCGTAACAGCGGTATAACTCCTTTTTTTTTTAAAGTAAAAATGGCGATATTTAAAAATTTTTATAATATTTTGGCTCCTAAATTTTTATTTTTGCTTTTATCCTCACGCTGTTTCTTCAAAATTTACCTGATTTACAATACATTTATTTGAAGCAATGCGTTTAATTTTATATTTTTTGATAGGAACTCAAACTATTGTTCTGGCTTGTGCAGAAGGCAAAGGCATTGAGGGCCAAAAAGTTCATATAGAGGATCATCATCAAACAGAAGGATTTTTCGAACTTTGCGAAGTTGAAGTTCAAGTAGAAAAAGGTCAGAGTAGTAAATAAGACTACGAATATAAATTTATTATAAATTTAATGAGACCGAGAATATTTTTCAAAGTTTATTCATTTTAATTGTATTTTTTACTTTTATATTTATTTAGAAGAAAAAATACATTATTACATTCTTTACATTTTTATCTACAAACTAGCATTATTACTTTCCAAAAAATATATGGTTAACAGCAAATCCTTGAATTTGCATTCAAGTTGAGCATTTGCATATTAAGCTAGAAAACGTACCCCGATAAGGGGTAAATTTTCCTAGCTGATGTGTGTGTCAGTACATGTATTTATTTCTACACATTTTTAAAACGCTAAGAAATTTTCATTGTCTTGCCAACCATTTATAAAAGACGCATTAACCGGCACTCCATATGAATTACCATAATCATTTATTTTTCAGATTCGGGGTACGATTGCGGGGTACCAAGCCGAAACTTATATTCCAATACAAGTAAACCTATGAACAATATGGTTGAGTACGAATGTTTTAGAGGATATCAATTAAAAGGCAGAGATTTCAGAACCTGTGAAAGCACTGGTCAGTGGTCAGGAGATCCACCGACCTGTGAACGTATGTATACTTGAAGACATTGTATATCGTAATGTTATTGAATTTTATATGATTATGAAAAGTACATTTATAAGATATTGCGTTGATGAATGGTAAAATTTGCATACTTGTTCTGTCACTTTGATGGTTTTTAGGCTTTCATTTATTTTGTTAAGCAAATTATCTTGAAAAAACTTACTTGTAAGAATGATTGTTTATAAAACTAGGCAAATCTAGTTTTTGAATAATACGTGATTATATGCGAGTTACGTGACCAGGACTCTCAAAATAAAATAGCTCCCAAAACGAATGGGGGGGGGGGGGGGGGGGGGGGGAGTACGTGATGTTTAAATGTTTAGTCGACTGAGATGTCTTTAATACAAATGGCTTTCAATCACAGGTAAGAATCTAATATCTCAACAAGTATTCGTAGTACTAGGGTTTAACAAGTATCACAATTTTTATGAAGACACAATTATTTGTTAAAGTAATAACATTGCGTCTAAGTTGTATTCTTTGTAATTAAACTATTTTTTTTGCTCAATCTAAGAAATGACAGAAAAGTGCTGTAAAATTGTATTTGTAGCACCAGCTGCCATCAAGTATAACATAATGAATTGTGAATAGGCTCCAAATGTGCTGTTTTTAAAGAAAAGGTTTTAGGTACAGTGATTGTGCCAATATATTTGTAAGACTTCACTGGTCTTGCTGTTGCGTATAGGAAGACATTGCAAAGTCATTTTGTATAGTGCAACATCATCTGCATATAGATCATTTCATTATTTCCCCCCAATATTTAAAATATAGATTTCTAAATGTTTTAATTACTTAATATATTTTCAAAAACTGATTATCTTTTCAGCAATTGTCTGTGACGATTTAGAACCCATTGAGAATGGGTTCTATAGTCTTTCCCACACCAAGGACGGCCCACCTTTAGAAGGGACAGATGTCATCTATAAATGTGATGAGGGGTATAAGCTTGAAGGGCCATTCATGAGGAATTGCTTAACGGATGGATCGTGGAGTAAGCACACACCTGAATGCAAAGGTAAAAGCTCAAGATTTTTCTGCTTTTCATTAAATACATTTGTATTTAATTACTTTTATAGAAGCACACATAGCAAATTACCGAGAAAGTATGATCTTTTCTAAAAGTATATACACGACAAACTATTGTTAAGAGAGCTCGAATGACCTCGGCTTTCCAAACCAAAATGTCTCTGTGTTAATCCAAGGGAAACAATACATTCTAAGCCACATTTCTCTGGCTGTATTGGATATTTTTACAAAGTTTTTTTTTATTTGATAAATGTAGCTGATTAACATGTCTCTATTTTTTGATATTGGTTGAATACTGTTTTTAATTTTCAATAAATAATTTTGCACAAAATATTCGAACCAATATCATAAAGTAGAATTGTTGAGCCCTGTAAGTCAGCTGCATTTATACAAATTACAGTTACATTTATACAAATTACATACCCAATACAACCGAAGAAGAAAGAAAATGTTTTCTAAGCCGGATGGCTTAGAAAAGAATTTTTCAATTTGATTAACACTGAGACCCTCAAATTTAGAGACCCACGGTCGATCGGGCTCATTCACCCTTAGATAAACAAGTTGAATAAATAATTTAAAATGAAATAATTAGCCAAAACTAGCAGTGTATTTAAACCTCTGACTCGTCCTAAAACTAAAATGTAGACCTATTTCTCTCATTATATCACTGTTTCTAGTATTTCTCAGTCCTGAAACTATAATTCTATCAAAATTTTATTTCAATGGTATGATGCATTTATTTGAATCGACAAATATTCATAAATTATTTCCTTGATTTTTTTATGTGACCAGCAATTCGATGTCCTCTTCCCGATGGTAAAGAACTTGGTGGAGTCTATCGAATGATCAACGGGACCAACAGTATGGGAAGTATGGCAATGCTGAGATGCCAAGGTGGAAAAATAGATGGAGATAATATTTACATAACTTGTACAGAGGACGAGACATGGACAAAACCGGAAGCTCGATGTGTTATTCGTAAGTACATTTTTAAAAGTACGAACATGGTTAGCATAAACTTAAATATAGAGGTGATGTCATTTGAGTATTCTAATTAAGATGCAGTTAAATATTTAAATTTAATTAATGATATATGTAAGAAAAATCGGATTTAAAATGTACCATCATTTCAGAAAAACACTTTTAGTTTTATGAAACTTAAGCTTTTATGCTTGCAGTATTAAAATAAGAGTCGATAAATATATTGTTATAATTTGATGCGATGTGTTCTTAGGTTGACATTTGTGTAAACTAATAGAAAAAAGTATTTTTTGACCAGAATAGAAAAAAAATATATAAAAGTTTTTTTTTAAACATAATTGAAGGTTACATTTTTCAAAGTTTGAAACATAAAATACAGTTCATCAAAATAAGGATATCTAACTATGTCGTACAGTAAATTGTTATCTAAAAATCCAATTATGTAACAGTTTGTAACAGAAATATAAAAAAGTGTAAATGTGCATTAATATAGGTTCTGGCTTTAATTTTCATTTTTTATTTTTATGTTTAAGCTGCATTAGCCTCATACGGGCGAACTGATGGAGACCATGTGATAGTTAATCAAGGAGGTAGGTGAAGTATTGAATTTTGTTTAATTTTGTTTTTTTAATTGATGAATAACTTATTCATCACCCTACTTGAGTAGAGATAAATCTCAATAAAAATTGTGCAAAACTGATTCTCATCAACTTTGTACAAATTTAATTAATTTTTTTCAATGGAAATGCCTGTTATATTCAGTTTTTTTTGGTGTAAAATATGTACTTTTGTTTTTTCGCCTTTAGTATTATTAATTTAAGTATACAGAGATTCTAAATTATTTATATCACGATTTGGCTGATTGTTTTAGTTATATATTTTTTAATTTATGAATTTAAATTAAATGCTTTGAAACTATTTTTAAAAATACGATTGAAAATGCATAGTTTTTTTAGAGCAAAATTCAATGGAAACTCTTACTGTGAAAATAATGTGTTTCTGAGACCAAATGGAACTAAAAGTGTTTTTTTTATTTTAGCCATCATATTTGGCATGGTGGTAGCTGCTATTATGATTGTTGTAGCCTTAGTAGGCTTATATCTATATGGTCAAAGAAGGTAATAGAATTCATATGTATTTTATTGAAGTTATCTGAAATATTTCACCCACTGTTGTTTATTCAAGTACCTCCTTCTGTGTATTCAAGTATTTCTAATGCGGAGAGTTGAAGCAATTGTTTAACCCGGCAGCACTCGCGCTGGGGTCTAATGGACCCCAGATAGATTAAATACACTCTAGATCTGAAACTCTGATTGGATTACCATTATAAAATTTTCTATATTGAAATTGATAGAGACACTAACTCCCCCAATTGTGTCCAAGGGAACTAATGTAATGGTTTACGGCTGCTTTTTTCTAGCCTCCTTTCGAAGCTTTAGCACAGTCAATTACGACTCGTAATTTAGAACCATGGTCAAGTGACGAAAAGAAACTATTTTTGACGACAGTGCATCGTTGCCATAGGATTTGGTATAATATAATTGTAATTAAAACGGGGGTTGAAGTTTTAGTTGAATTTTTCTCTTGGTTTAATTTAATGAATTAAAATATTGACAAAAATTAATATTAGATGAACAAAAGTGAAACAAACAAATTAGAATTCTGTAATGCATATATCAACTCATGGTAACAAATGCACTGTCTGCTGCAACAGTTCAATTTTAATAAATTCTAATTTTTTTTAACACGTCCGTGCAGATCACGCGCCAGCGCGCGACGTGTTTCCAATCCACCGATAACAGCACATTCTGATAAAATTCATACTTCATAGTATACCATTTCGCCAACCGTTCTTAAGAGTTCAAGTTTGTTTGAAAACTTGATAAACATGGTGGTCTAGTGGTTAACAAACTACACGATCTAGATCTAGATGAAAGCTTTCAATCGCTATCGTCGCAGCCAACTTGTTAAATGAAATTCCGAATTTACCAAGCTAAAAAAAAATTAGCGTTGTTTAGTTCTATCTCAAGAATTAGGTAGCGCTAAGATCGAAAGATTTAATTATCCATTAAAATCTGACGTATTATACATTTCGAAGAAACAGAGCTGCAATCGGAAGGTTTAATTATTCCAATCACAAATCAATCGTTAATAATGTATTAGTTCCGTTTGACACTTTGGAGGCGCTAGGCATCAGATTGAGTTCCCGATCTAGAAGACTCTTAGTCCATGCTAAGTTAGCGCGAGTGCTGCCGGGTTAAATGCAGAAGTGTGAAGCTTCGTAAATTTGGCAAAGTATCAGCTAAACTTCTATTTTAGGGACTATTGTTTTGTCTAAATTTAAAATAAAACAAAATATCCATATTTTTTTTTGTCATAATAAACATTAACTACATTTCCTATAAAACTAAAATTGGTGTTTATATATTGACACCTAAGTTTTACAGTACTGAATTTTTAAATTATTTTTTCTATTGTTCACAGAAATGGTAACTCACCAGTGCTTCCAGAACGCCTTATTGGACCTATAGTACCACCTCCTCGGCCCCCTCCACGATCTAAAGGTGGTTCATTTAAGAATGCTTTTATGGGCTTCATGAATCGAGACGGTTCAGACAAGAATGAAGAATCCTTGAATTCCTGGAAAACGCAAAGCCTTCCTACTAAAAATGAAGATAACGGGATGTATAGCGCAAAAAGAGCGCTTTCTTATCCTGATAAAGATGGTGCTGCCATCATAGAAGCCGAAGTTCTTCCTCATGTAGAAATTGGAAAGAGTGGAAGATATTCTAGCGTACCAGAAGAAAATGAAGAGGCTGATCCTGAAAATGTGGTAATTGACATGAAAGGTAATATTGAAAGTAAAAGTTTAAAAAAAATAGCGATAAAAGAATAACATTTTTAGTATATATCTAAGAATTTCATCACAAGCTTATTGATTGCTAAATAATAATAATTGCTTAATAAAGCAAAAATTACTGCTGGAGTCTAAAAAAAATCAAGTTTAATTATTTTCAAAACCTTTTAAAAGTATTTTTTTTGTGTGTAAGCTTAAGTAAATGAACAATTCTAGTGCATTGGTCTAAATTTTTGGTAAGATTTTTTTATTTGTAAAGATTTATCACACATATTCAGATTTTTTGAGTAAATTTTAAGTGCAAAGCGAGAGAGATTCTACCGATTTTATATCCTTGAATATATTTCTTGAAAAACTCAAACACGTCTTTATTTTAGGTAACTCCCCAACGGGTTCCCCAGTAGATTACGCTTCAGTTGATTACGAGAAAAAGAGACAATCCCGTCTTTTGAAAGAACAAGATTCCATGGAATCCTCTTCTACGGCCGGAGCTAGTCCATTACCAGCAGATGACTCTGAGACACGATCACCAACACCCCCCAAACACGCAACCCCCAGTGAATCTGAGGAAGAAGAGAGCGAAGAAGAAGAATCTCAAGGTCAAACAAAGGCAGAAGAAGAAAGAAAAGCTAAGGAAGAAGAAGAAAGGAAGGCGAAGGAAGAAGAGGAAAAGAAGGCGAAAGAGGAGGAAGAAAGGAAAAAGAAAGAAGAGGAAGAAAGGAAGGCTAAAGAAGAAGAGGAGAAAAAGAAAGTTGAAATTCCTCGAAGAAGAAGAATCCGAGACGAACCACCTGCGCCACAACCCGAGGAGAGACCTGCCTTACGCCGAGTCAGAAAATTTAATTAAATTCAATTTGCTTAATCTTAAAATTCTAAATAAGGTGGAATGATTGTGGATTAATTATGTTCTACAAAGTCATTGTTTACAGGGAGTGTGAAATTATACGTTTTTGGAGTGGAGAATATTTTTGGGTTAAGAACTTATTGAAAGATAGAAGAAAGTGCATGACATTCCTTATATCACATAAATTAAGGAACATGTGAATAATATGCAAGAACATTTTGATTTATAGTTGAAGTGTTGAAGAAAAGAGTATGTGAACAATAGTGTTGGAAGCTATAAGCAATATTATTTAAGTTTATTGCATTATTACATAGATTTTTATGTATAATAATTTATTTAATATTAACTTTATTTATTATTTGTCGTTTGTGTTTGTTCTTCAAAAGATAAAAAAAAATTATTTGCAGTTAGATGTGAACATTTCTTAATTGACCAAATCTTACCATCATTCTGTGGCCCGAATTTGGTTACGTATATAAAAATGTTTTTGTTTTCCTTGCATTGTTAGAAAGAAGCAAAGCACCCTAGCTCAGTTTGAATAAGTAATTTCTGTTACCCATAAAACTTTTCTTTCAGTAAGCCTTTACTTCGTATTTCGTCATGTTCATGGATCATCAAGTCCGTAAACCTACACACCCTACGATGTGACACCTCAGTTAATATTGTGATAAAATGTTTTTTTTTTACAATGATAAAATCAGTAAAACTTGTTTTAATAACAATATACTGCAATCGTGAACATCATTTCAAATATATATAAAATAATGCAGTTTAAAAGTGTATATACTAGCAAATATTTTGCAATCAGTAAAATTAATTCTTATTTTATGTAGAAAAATTATTTGAAATTTATTTTAACTATTTAAAAAGGGAAAAGCCTTATTTCCTTCATTTATATTCTTATCTTATCTTCCCTCTTTCTTAATTTTCTTTTATTTGAAACGATTTGTTTTAATTTTGGATAAGAAGGATATAAAATTATTGTGATAATTGGTGAAATTTTATTAAGGAAACCAAAAGCAAATCTCCTTGCCAAGAGTAGTTATGTCCGAGCGTGGACTTAATTTTGGATAAGAAGGATATAAAATTATTGTGATAATTGGTGAAATTTTATTAAGGAAACCAAAAGCAAATCTCCTTGCCAAGAGTAGTTATGTCCGAGCGTGGACTGCAAAATTTTTAAATTTAAACTTTATTGAGAATTTTAATTGTAGTTTTTTTTTTTTTAAATTTTTTTTATATCTGAAGAATGTTCCAAATCCAGTGTTATGATTTGGGCATTTTTTATATTTCAGGTTCAACTTATTTACACAATCCTGTTTTAATACTGCATACACTTAAAAAAATATTTAATTTAAGCTTATTTAACAAACTGTTAAGGAGTATTTAAACAGTAAATTGATGTATGCATAATACTATTTGGGAATAACTGTAAAATTCATTAAAAAAAAAACTCATGGATGAAATGCCGACATGCGGGTCATATTGACACTAATTTTAAGAGTTATTAAGGCTTTAAATAATGTTCCAATTTTATTTAAAATTCATAAGGTATCTTAACTAAAATTTATAAAAAAATATCTTAATCGAAAAATAACAAAAAAAATCGAAATTAATTTTTTTTCTCAACGGAAAGTTTGATATTTTTATAATATACATAAAACACACAAAAATGTGAGCTTGCAATGCTACAAAAAGTCACGTAAGATATTAAAAAAAATGGTGCTTATGTCATTTTAAAAACATCTCCACAGCTTGACCTTATATACACCCAACTAAACGAGATTTATAGCTGAAGATGGTGGATAAATTGTTTCAAATAAATTGAAGCTGTTCCTTCTATGCTTTATTTACTATTTATAACTCATGTTTTCAAAACGTAAGATGTTTGTATTTAAGAGAATTTTGAAGGAATTGGAAAATAATTGAATTAAAAAAAATCGGAATAAGCTTATTTTAAGTAAATCATTAAGAAGTGAGTTTTAATAACTGTATTCCTACAAAAATATAACTGTTCAGTAAATAGTTATAGCAATTGTATTTAAACTATGTTGATTAATGTAATTATTTATAATGCAAAAAAATACAAATATTTTTTGCAAATTTTCTAAAATTTTGAATAAAAAGGATGCTACATCGTTTAATGTCTCATGTGACAGATTTTTTTTTGATACACATACACTTATACGAATACATACAACTATTAGTGATCAAAAACTGGCATAAAGCCCAAATTTACCATCTCTACTATTCCTGACTATTCTCCACAGAAAGATAGAATAAAGTAATTTCATTTCAATCAAAATGTCCCATTTAAATGTTAAACATAAGGACATTGATGATAGCGGTATACCATATTTCTATGGTCATCACGACTCAGTTAGTAGCATCTAATGATTTAATATATGGTTTCACAGTAGTTTTAGTTGGTTGGTTGGTACATATATATTGCGGTTTGTGTGCTTGATCAAGGACCCGCTTATAAATCTTCGTCAAGTACGAAAGACACAGACAGAATTTTTACTGACACAAAGATAGAAAATATACCCAGGGCAAAGGCGGGAATCGAACCCGCACCGTTACAGCGCTCAGACTGCCAACGTAATGGTCTGCGATCGAAACCACTAGGCCACCCGAGCCTCATTTTAGTTTACAATTGCTTAATACCTTCGTTAACGAGCACTAGGTGCAGTCACCATCAAAACATGAAAGAACTAATAGTAACAAGAAATTGAGCTGTACCAATTGACGTAGCAGCCTTCAAAGATAAGGTGCATGTTGGGAAACATCACGGTGGTTAACCAATCAGGTGAGAAGGCTGTGCATGCCGGTAAACATGAAAAGTCTGGTACAGCTCTATATAATTTTGACGTTCAAAACATATATGAAGCGGTAGCGAACAACAATCTTGAAAATCATGACTGATGTTGGAAACATTTCCTTTAGGTATATGGGATATACAGAAATCAACGCCGTAATTATCGAAAGAGATTTTATTACTGTAAATAACGCATATAGGATAAGGAGTATAAAGAAGCGTTTCAGGAGACACGTTCTTATATTATGAGATGATTGATTTGCTTAGATAACATGAAATTCGCTGGAATAGAACTGTGAAAACAGATGTGAAGCAAGTTTATGTCATCACCTGATATCAAGTTTTTTTCTTGTTTAAAAAGTAATGTAATATGCATCTCTTTTACTGTTTATATCCGTACTTATTTATAATAAAGATCAACGATAAAAACATTGATACATCCTAAAAAATTGATGAAATCGATAATAGTAATTATTTTGTTTCTGAATTTGTTGTAAAAAGTAGCAGCCTTAGATTTATGGATAAGATACAGAAAGGGATTCGATAAAACAATGGACCATTTGAAATACTCAGATTAATTATGTATGTGATTTCCGTATAAAATGCATTTCGAATATAACATACCTTTTTCGAACCAAAAGTATTTTATGCTTAGACAGCAAAAAAAAAAAAAATCCTTCTTAGCAAATGCAAAAAATATTGATGTAAAAATTATAATGCAAAAGTATTAATGTAAAAATACTAATTGTGCTTAATAAGCATGACTGCATAGTTAAAGATGCAAGCACCCTTAAAGTTATTTATTAACAAATAACGATATAAAATATGTCCCAATGCTCCCTACTGTCCTATAGCGTTGAAACACATTTAAAAATACGGCTCTACAAAATGAACATATTTAAAGATGTTCAAAGAATTTGAAACTTATTAAAAAAATATACGGTACACAGACACAGTGCAATTACGGTCTCTTCCCCAAAAATATCTTTCACCTTTATAAGACAAAAATGTTATTTTCTACTGAAAAACTGTTTCTGTCTATGATAAAAGAATTATAATATTAGCTCCTTGAATATTTTATTAGTCTACCCTATGTGAGTTGTTAAAAAGTGAACGACTCCAGCTTCCGGTGTATAAGGCCCCATTGGGTTGTGACTCGCCGAAAGGTTAACGAAGCAATTGAATAGTCACCGTTTGCCGTTGGGAGGTCGAGCATTGCACTTTTACAATTAAATTACGCAAAAAGGTTGGTTGGTTGGTATACATGTATTTTCAGGCATGTGTGCTTGCTCAGAGAGTCGCTTATAAGCCCTCGTCAAGTAAGACAGTCACAACATACAAACTCACATGCACACATATACGTGACAGATGCTGCCATCTATCGCGCCCCACCTCCACAATTTAGACATGCCCCTGAAGAGGAGGGAAGTGTTCGAGTGGGGAAACTGCGCAATGACCGCCCACAGGACTTTCGGACCTAACATATTTAACGAGCATGTACTCCGCATATACTCGGTGGATTTTCAGCGACCAGGACTCGATCGCGGGACCTTCCGATCCGTAGATCGAGACTATGACCACAGGGCGCCCCACAGCCCCCGCACAAAGGATATGCATTTCGTAATATATTAACTTAATTTCTTAATTACCTTTAGAGATTCAAAACAATGTTGATATTTATCCTTGAAATTCCAATCTTTTTTTATGTTCAGAAAACTTTTTAAAAAAGTAACTTAACGTCAGAAATATTTTCTTTTGCAAACCGTGGTATTTACTACTAATCATTTTGCTAGTACTGAGCAAAGAGTTGTTGTAAAGCTCAAATGTTATTTTGTTATATCATTGCATAATTACTGAAGTTTTGTGAATATTGTAATACAAAAAAAATATTAATTAAACATACATAAAACCTGTTGTTTTTGTAAATGTTTCATTCAAAGTCTGTAACGAATCGACAAGACAATGAAAACGGGAAATCGATAAAAAAAAAACTTAATTAAAAAATAAACAGCATGGGTTATATTTTATTTAATGATAAATAGGCATATGTTGTTTTATTAATGAGCAGTTCCACTCGCCTTCCTGTTATATGAATGTATTCTACTCAAAAATAAAGTATCAACAAGTGGGATATGCATTGAATACATCACGTTGTGATTTCATAACCTTTATTTGAAATCTCTATCCATAACGGTAGATCCGCTCTCAATTAAACTCTCAATTTAAATAAATTATTTTGTCCATAATTTTATTAAATAAAATGCCTCAAAAATCTTAATTTTTTTTCACTACGATAGGGAAATCAACTTTTTAAACATTTTCCCTCAAAAATGAATGAATGAAATCAGGAATAAGTTAATAAACAATTTAATTATTATTAGATAAGATGCGCCAACTGATACCATATGATACCAAATCG
The DNA here is from genome assembly GCA_023701765.1 of Hylyphantes graminicola. Lineage (NCBI taxonomy): Eukaryota > Metazoa > Arthropoda > Arachnida > Araneae > Linyphiidae > Hylyphantes > Hylyphantes graminicola. Next base: position 34,152,300 of record CM043123.1, read on the forward strand.
TTATTTTCTGTTAAAAAATGAATAACAATTAAAATATGTATTGAATTATTGAAAAAAATAAACCAAGAAAAGTTCTATTTTAATAAGTTTTTTAATATTATTCTGACTCTTAAACTATTAGAAAAAATAATAGTAAAATGCTTAAACAGTATACTTCTTATCTTTACAAACATTAAATTGTCATCAAAATGTAGTTGAGTAGACCAACTATGTAAAAAATTGCACGAATTCGTTTTCCAGCATGTTTGTAAATTTTTATTGAATGCACAATATAAAAAACACAATTTCAAAAATTCATTATTGATGTTTGTAAAAATTATTAAAAAGCAAAAATGACCATGATTAATATTGCGAATCAAAAATAATAATAACATTATCATATTTTTATAATACAGTTAATCAATTATGAAGAATGACTTGAATTTTTTTGAGTAACCTTATGAATTCTCAAATGTTAACTTTCGCAAAAAATATATTAGAAAAAGAAGACTTTTTTGAAAAGACGGCGTTTCACATTCATTTGTCAACTGAGGAGTCGTAGATAAGGCTTACCGAATTTCAAATAAAGTACGTCGTTGTTCTCAAGTATTTTTTGCCTGATGGTGGGAACTTGTCGCTCATTAAAAAACATCATAAAAAGTTATTCCCAAAGCAAAAAAAGCGGCCTTTTATTCTTGTCTGCTTATATCAAACAGATTGAGTAACACTTTCTTATTAGTGAAATAAATCTTCGTAAATATTTTTTCGGAAAGCAAAATGAAAAGTATATTTAAAAAAATATTACTATATTTTTTTATGTAATGGAAATGTACTTTTATTTAATTGTAATTTTATTTAAATTTAAATGTTTATTCAGTTTAAACTTTTTCAGCTTAGTTTTAACTGCATATTTACAAATTCCATAAAAAAATATTAAATAATTATAATAATAACATCTAAAATATCGTAACACAGATTTTCTGTAACGCAAGTTGATGATGATTCAGATAAAATTGCAGCAAAATATATAAGAAATGAAAATACAGTAAAAACTGTTACAATTGACTCTGATGTTTATATGAAATAATGAAGTTCCACTAAACAATCATAGATGTCACGCTATACAGTCAAAAGAAATGAGAAAAATTCTGATTAAAGAAGAAAATAATTAGATAAGTGAAAATATAATTTAAATTATTTTGTTTTCTTTAAAAATTACTTTAATAAAAATCATGCATAATCAAGACTACCAGGGAAAGATCATAACCATTCACCTGTCTTAGTTTGAAAACCCTCGGCTTTAAATGATTGTATAAACAAAAAATATATTATTTATTATCACATGCGGAAATCGACGACAAAAAACACAACAACGTGACGATGTCCGCCGACTTTTGATGCTAACTACATTTAATTTCCAAATAGAAGGAATCTCTAAGAAAGGAAACGTTATTCCGGTTCCTTTTTAGTAAGGAAGCAAAATAAGTCTTCAAGACAAATTGAAACCATCTTAAAAGAGTTAAGTGCCAGGGCCAGCCATAACAAAATTAAAGAAACGTGTGTTCGCCCATAATTTGTTACGCAAACATAGAGCTGGAACTCTTTTCTATTAATACAGCGATCTCAAAAAGTTTGCAGCTAGTTTGTGAAGGGTTAACTGGAGATGAATCAGAACGAAGAGAAACCTCAATATTGTTGCTGGTATTTTGACAAACTTGTAATTGATACTTGATGTAAAACGTAGTGAAACGATACTTGATGTAAATAACGTAGATTATTGGAGAAATAGTTTAGTTTTGCAAACTTAGATGTTTCGGTGAGATTCAAAACTCTCACTTCGTAAGAATGAACAGTTTGTGTTGTGTGTCATTCTGAAGAAATTTAGCGTTTTGAAACTCATCTAAACATTTTTTTTTACCAATAAACTATTTACGCCAATAGTCTATGTTGTTCACTTCACGAACCCTCTAATGTATGAGGCGCAAATCTGAATGTGATATTTTGATGTTTCATAGTTGAAATCTGATATTAATAAACAATGAAACGGGTGATTATGGAAATAAAAAAATTATAATAAATTTTATTTTTTCGTTTCTTTTTCGTTAATAAGTGAAGCTTAATAATTCAAAAGAATTTGCATACGTTATAGGCCCTAGGGTTAAACACGTGGAAACTACTCTTTCACAGAATTTAAAGTATGACAGTCAGAAGCTGTTAAACAAAAAACAGTTGTTCTAAGTTCTTTTTACTGAACATGGTATTTTCATCCAACATTCACTATTTGGCGTGTTCTTCATCAATTTCCAAGACTATTGCTAATTATCTATGAAATTTTTATTCGTGCTAAATTTGCTTCATCTAATGATAATCAATGATCCGTTTCAAATCATTTAACATTCTTAATAGATAAGGTTGATTTTAGTATAACTTGACTTTTATAAATGGATATGGAAATTTAGTTGATTGAATCTCAGTAATTTTCCATAACACTTGGACAAGAGAGATTTTTTAGTAGTTAAAATTTATTTATTAACTGAGGGATATATACTTATAATCCTGTCAACTGACTGTCAGTTTTTTCAGCAGCAGACAAATTGTTTAAAAACTCATACATTTTTATAATTTTATTTAAATTTAAAATTTGTACTTAGAAGAGTCTTTTAAAACTATTATCAAGGAATGACAGAATGGTAAATCAAGGTATGGAGAAATAAAAAAAAATTAAATATTAAAAATATTTAAAGGATTGAAAACTTAAATTCAAAACTCATCAAAGGAAAATTTTTACACTTTTACCAAATTGCACCCCCGTCAGAGGGCTTATCTTTTTCGTTTGGAAAAAAAAAGGCATTTTGTCTTATGCTATGTCCTCGACCATGTTTATACAACGATACAGAAATATAAAACTAAATTTTGATGCTAATATCAATTACAATTTTGTCAAATTAAACACACATACAGTTAGAGAAGGTGGCGAGTTTTTATTCTGTTTGTCGCTCGCTTTGGCGGGATTCCAGAACACGCGAAAAGCCGCAACTTTTTCATTCAGGATAACTAGAAAGCTGCGAAGAGTCGCGGATAGCTCCGTTTCACAAGTTTTTATATTTCGAAAAGCGGGAAGTTTTGAATTGTTGTGTGGTTGTATCAATCAATTTAGATATGTCGTTCCGTAATTTTATATTTTTGGTATTTATTTTACTTTGCGTTTCGGTACACATGAGTTTTGCTTCAGTTATTAAGGTGGAAGATAATGGATATAAAGGAATTACAGTTGCAATTCATAAGAATGTTCCAGAAGACGTAGAAATTATTAACAATATAAGAGTAAGAATTGTATATTTTTATATGTAATTTAAGACTTCTACCTTTGCATAATGTTTAATAAAACCAATTATTATTTTTATGGAAAAAATATTCATTTAATCAAAGTCTGCCAACCTTCTGTTATTATCGATTTCTTAAATTAATTTTATCTGACTAGTATGTATTTTAAATTATCGTTAACTAATAAATAAATTTGAAAAAAAAGTATCAAAATATAGATAAAACTTTTTAATTGATGTTCTATTTATTAAATACGTTTCTTTTTATTTAGTTTAAAGTTAATAGGTATTTAAATAAATTTATGTTAGTATCCTTTGTTCCATATGTGATTTCAATGTAGTTTCATTATTTATTGTTGTCATTAATGCCATAGTAATTTTGAGGGGCTACTAAAATGACAAGATTTAACCAATTATCTATTTTTCAACTTAATTAAACGATTTAAGATTTAAAAATCTCACATTTATCTAAAACTTGATATTACAAATGAAGTTTTTTTTTTACTATGTTTGCTTATTACGTAATTTGTTTTATTTCAGTTTGCTATAGCTAAAGTTATTGCAATTATATTTTGAAATAAGTTTATAGAGAGTTTAAAAAAAAGCCAGGTTTCCTCTTTATAAAGATCACTATAAAAGAGATCCAGGGGGAACGATCACTCTCCGGCACATGTTTCAATTATTGTTTGCAATCAAATATTTATGTTTTCGTTTTTTTTCCGGAACGTTTTTAAAGACGAATATTATCTGAAAACGTATATTTTTTAACAATAAAAAACCATTAAAAATTTTCTTGATGATTTGAACTATGGCTTACCTAATATTTGTTAATCTTTACTGCTTAAAATAATGTTATTTAACTCTGATAAAAATTCTTTTGATGTTACATTACTTTTCCTAACGATAAAAATTTGGAAAACATGATCCCATCGAATGAGGAGACTTGATCATGAGAAACAATTTAAAGCTAAATTAGTGTTAATTTTTTAAATTAAGTTATCCGACTACGTTCGGTGGGAAATTTTTTAAAATCAATCTTTAGACACTTTTTTTTATTATTTTTATGATTTACGTATGCACTAATTAACATAATCAATGATAAAATACAGATTTTTTTTACTTTTTACAAAAAAATTGCAAATTATTCAAAATTTTGTTTCCACGAAAAACGCTAATTACCAAAATTAAATTTGTTTATTAGGTATATTTTTCATATATGTGTACTTTTGAATATCAAGAGTGTAATGAACCGAAAACTAAGAAATCTGAGCCAAATTATGGATTTCAGAAGGACTTGAAAATGCCATGAAATTTCTGGAAAACCCTTCAAATTTATCAATTTAAATAGTCCTAAAATAAATGCTAATAGCTGGAGAGTCAAGTCCTCTGTTCATTACACTAAGGAAGATCTGACGTAATTGTAGAACAAAATTAAAAAGATAATCACATAACTTTTTGAGAATTCCCAGTATTCGTGTAAAAATTTTGATGAAAATTTTATGCTGGCGTTCAAAGATTGAAGTTACATTCAAATAGCAGGAAAGCCTCCTTTTTGGAACATTGGACCTTATTGATCTTCAAGTTTCATATTTTTTTTAAAAAAAAATTCTTATGGATCGCAATTTTCAACTGGTGGTCTTTGCTAAAGGAGTTGAATGCCGTTGCGCATAATGGAGTACTAATGTAGTTCTAAAATATGCACAAACAAAATAAAGACAGTTTAGAATCTTGGAGAAGAGAGGAGTTATATTTTAAGATTATAAAAAATGGCCGTTTTTTTGCCGAAAAATACGATTTCAACGTAGTCGGATACCTTAATTTCTTATTGCCTATTTCGATTTTTAGTTCTTAGATAATATAAACATTAGCCATAAATTACCTTTCTTTTTCAAGATTCGTATTGTAGGTAGTTAATGCTATATGAACCATATAGCATGCACATTTGTAATTTTGGACAGTTAATGCACATTTGTAATTCCGCAGAGTGATTATAAGTCTCTTTTATTTAGAAACTGGTGAAGATTTTAGTGTTTTGGACCAAAATATGTGCAAAAATTATCTAAAGGAGACACGTTTGGATGGAATTATCATTGGAAATATTTTTTTTTATAAAAATTGCAAAAAGGTTATTTTATCATTAATTTCAGCAAAACGATCGTAAACATGAGTTTTCACTTAATTACTTTTTATATGAGGGGTGACAATAAATTTGATTTCTAATACTTAGGTACTAAAGTTTGCCGCAGACTGTGTTTGAAAATAAATGTATAAAATTTATAATTCAAAATGCTCATTATATAGATGGTATTCGATTTAAACTAATCATCATCATATTTGGCACGACAGCTCAGGATGAGCCAACTCCTTCTGTTGGAGACTTCTGCAGGACAACCTACTATTGGCCTGGGTCTTCCAGTTTTTTTTTTTTTACTTTTAGGACTTTAAAGTCAGACTATCTCACTCCACTGAGTCAACCCATCCGTTTAAACTAATAATTAAAGCGTCTATGCTTCAATATGATTAACGATCCGATTTCCGGTTTAAACTAATAATTAAAGCATTTATGCTTCAACTTAGACTTATAATATCTAACATAAATTGTATTGCCAAAAGTACTATGAAAACACGAATTGTGCATGAAATGTGAAAAAAATGCAGCTTTTTCTCTTTTCTTAGCCAAAACTAAAACGCTTAACAATACATTTCTAGTTTTTCTGAACTTATATGAAATTTCTAATGCTTTAGCAATGGTTAGTTACTTTAAAAAGAAACAATGTAAACATTTTACTGAGTGACGTTTTTTTTTATATTCAAGGATTTGTTCACGGTTTAAAAGCATTTTGTATTCAAAACTAAGGAAATAAAAAGAAAGTCTTCTTAAATGAAACAAGCTCGTGTAGGCGTTTCGTTTTTTTGTAATTGTCAAAAAATGTAAAGCAGCTGTGTTTACTTACTCACTCGTTCTGTAATTAGTATTATAAATAAGTGTTTAGTGAGCAATTCAAATTCAGGCGTTATTGTTATCACTGCTGAAATAGTATGATAAACATTTGTTTTAATTTGAGAATCAGTATTAGAAGTTGATATTTAAGAATTTATTTCATTTAAATGATGTTATTTGTAGAGATAAATATAAAGTTCCTTATTGAACATGCAATTTAAAGGCTTAAATACTACTTTCTAAACATATGAGGATCAAAACTGTTACTGCAACAAGAAAAAATAGGTAAAGGGAATTAATGCATAGTAGGTAATATATCTTGTAAGAGAGAGCGGAAACATAAAACTTTACTGCCAAAAAATAATCTGTAATAAGGCCTTAGTATTTTAATTGCAACACATATGTAGCAGTTTTAGCTCAATACAATTTGTTTACTTTTAACTACAACCTGAATACAGTTGATTAGCTCTTGATTTATTTATCAACAAATAATATTTCTAATTTTATCGTGATAGTAGAAGACAAGTCAATTTTTGACAAGATATAAGATTTTTATGCGGATAAATCGATTGCATAGAAGCTTCAAAATGGCGATATTTTTTTTACCTTGCACATTTGTGCACCGTTTAAATACGGGTATTCAATGCTCAGACAGAGAGTACATCCATATTACTCTGTTTTAAAGTGCTGTGCATATTATTAGAAACATTGCGTTATTACTAAATTAGTTAAATGAAATCTTGAAATTGTTTAAAGATTATTTAATTATATTGATCGTTAAAACAGCTGTGAATATTAAACCAAACAAGTAAAAACGTAATTATCATGGTAATGGAAATGTTTTTATATTTTATTTAAAAATAATTGAATTCTTCATCATCAAAAAAATCATAGTAAGTCATTTTTACTCAACTTTTACGATTCAGTGCCATAATAGTTAATAAGATTAACAATTAAGTATCTTATTTTCAGACTTGTTCCTACGCTTATTTGCATACAAATGCTGCTTGATCAGGCGTAAACATCAGGCGTTCTTACAAACGTTTAGAAAAGCTATGACTCATAAACTGCGGTTAGAAAGTATCAAAAGATGTTTTTGGTACTGAGATAGCACCTACGCCTTCAGTCTGTCGATATGCAAATGTAATGAATAAGAACATCATTGTATATTTAGAATTATTCCGTATGATTTGTTGATTGAATATATGTGCCACAAATATAATTGTTCATAGATATATGATATAATAAACATACCATAGATGACAAAGATAAATAAATTGTAATTATCAAACAGGTATTGTTATAATTTGAAATAATCATTATTACACTTTAAGATAAGAACTTACCCTGAGACTAAAATTTTATTTAAAAACAGCAACTAAATAAAATATTTACAACTTTATTAGTTGAAAGTATTGTATTCAAACAAATTATGGTGTAAAATTATGTAAGTATTTGAAAAATGTTTTTCTATCATGCAGTCTCATTCAACCAAATATCTTGGATATATTTTTTATTTAAATGAGAATTAATCATCCGCTTAACGTTAATTGGACGACGAAAGCTTTTCCTAAGGATAACGAGAAAAAAAGATTAGGAATCCTATATAACATTGAAAAAAACTTGTGACATTGATAAATAAATAACTCTTCAAAATGTGATACTTAATTCGTAATAAACACCGGAAATTAAAAAAAGAAAACTACCATGCCTTATCGCTAATTGAAACCTGAGGACTAACAGCTTGTAAAATATATCTTTTCACGTGGTTTAATAGTAAACATTTTATCATTCTTAATTATTCGAATTTTATAATCTTAAAAAGTTTTTTTTTTTTGTGTGGGTCGGCTATGCATAAATATGGTTTCTGTTTAATATTGGATTTGCATCAGTAGTTGAAACTTAATTAAATATAGTAGTTTTAAATATTACACTATTCCCTAATTTTTTTTAAGAGTACTTACTTAAAATCGACTTTTGCTTCAATATTCATCTTTTAAAAAGTGAAGATTTTCATTATAAAAATGCAGAGCAATAAATGTTTGTTAGGTTTTGTAGGCAAATAAAAAAAGGTATGTATGTTAAAGTTTAAAATGATTTTTTACCTAACTATAATGGTAATATTTGAAAATCAATATCTCTAAAATATTTGTTTACATCCCGAAATCTTGAAAAAGGTACTAATCAAAGAATCGTGTTTACCAAAATTGATTACGATTAATTATTTCCTAAGAAATTTACTTTTTAGCAAGTGAAAATAATTTAAATACCAAAAATAATTTAAAAACCTGCGATATAGTTTTTATTTTTAGAACTTGCTAAATACTCCGAAAACATTGCTGCGTTTTTTTCGAAACTGCTTTTTTTATTGTTTTTTTGCAGTCGTTTGAGCAGATTGTATTTCGAAAATGGCTGTAAGAAGTTCGAACTATTTTAGAAACCCACCGAAGTTTCATTCAATGCAAACAAAGCAGCTTTTCTGTTATTTTAGGGTAACAAAAACTTGCTTGTTTTTCGTAATTCCCAATATTACATTACTGCTGACGTTTGTAAGCTTTGTTTTCTTTAAAAAATGATTGCTTCAAGTTAAATACAGGGTCCTTCACGAGATATGTATTGTCTAAGTTTTGCAGGTTTTTAACGTTTCGTAAGAATGAAAGATAACACACAAAGCGTAATGTTGGGTAGGAAAATAAAGTCTAATTAGGGTTGGAACTTTGTGCTAAAAAATCAAGCAAAGATACTTGCTGTAAATCAGACACGAATGACGAAGTAATTAAGAATGCTAAAAAAATCTGAACAAGACGCTGAATTAAAGACCCAACTTGTACATATTGTTATGGTATCTATGGTAGGTACATATATATTCCAGCTTGTGTGCTTGTTCAGAGAACCGCTTATAAGCTTTCGTCTAGTGGGACAAACACAGAAAGAGTTTTACAAGCACAAGAGACATACAAAGAAAGGACAACACAAACACATAGACAAATAACAACATTTATTAACGGTCACAAACATCCATGCCTGACCGGGATTTGAACCCTACCCCAGCAGCTCCAAAGGCTAGCATCCTAACGATTTCGCCACCGGGGCGGCGTACATATTGTTTAAAACTTGTTGTACAACTTGTACTGTTAATTAATAGCACTTAATAAATCAATAAAAAGTGATGCAATCAATGCATTTAAAACAAGAATTGTGTTTTAATCAAGCACGCATATAAAGTTTATTTATTTATTTATTTATTTATTTATTTATTTATATTTATTTATTTATTTATTTATTTATTTATTTATTTATTTATTTATTTATTTATTTATTTATTTATTTATTTATTATTTATTTATTTATTTATTTATTTATTTATTTATTTATTTATTTATTTATTTATTTATTTATTTATTTATTTATTTATTTATTTACTTATTTATTTATTTATTTATTTATTTACTTATTTATTTATTTAACAAAGCCTCGTTTTCTCTAGACTCTTTTCCAGAGGGCATCCACTTTCCTCTACAATTCCACCAAGAACAGCATATACTTCAGAGAGGTGACCATCATAGTCCCTCCAACATGGTCAACCCAGCCCGACTATGAGATTCAGCCCGGCAATTTCTTCAGCAACGCCCACGTACGAATCGACTTACCGAACCCGGAATTCAAGGACACGCCGTATACTTTGCAGCCTGGAGGTTGCGGCGAACCGGGCCAGTATATTCATCTGACACCATGGTTTGTCAAGGAGCTAAATGGAGAGACAGTCGAAATGTTTGGGGCCCCAGGTATGTTGAAGGGCATTGTCATGACGTAATGTACGCAGAAAAGTGGCACACTAAAAAAAAAAGATAATTGTTTTTATTTATTTGTTGGATTCGCATGAGCATCGCATTTTAATGCCGAAAAGTAATTAAATGTAGTGGCAGCGCCGGATTTAAAGATTTGCCGCCTGTAGGTTACGATTGATTTGCCGCCCCAGTCGCAATATTCTCCCCCTTGGGAAAAGCTGCAAAATAGGATGTTATGTGCTGTTTAAAATAGATACACTTATTAGAATAGTCCATGTACCTTTGCACACTAAATCGAATTAAAAAGAGGAGATTTTTTTAAACTGTTAAACTATTTTTTTCTACTTCAAAATCCTGGAGGAGGGGGTGCAACTGACCTCGCAGCGACCATGTTTGCTATGAAATATTAGTACGATAGATATATACGTTTACGTTTTTCCCATAAATGTAAATTATTTGTTTTATTTCTTAAAAATATTCGTATCTTTATAATAATATTTTATGCAGAATGCCGCTTTAATTGGTCGTAAAATTTGCCGCTTAAATAGATTCGCCGCTCTAGGCTACAGCAGCCAATTTAGAAATCCGGCCCTGTGTAGTGGGACAGAAGTTACCCAGTTTACATATGCTATTGGCCACTGTCAAACATTCGTTTCTCTCGAATCTGTTTCCCCTTAATCCCGGATTACACTGTTTTCCTGTAAACGGTGAGTGCAGTCGAAATCCAACAACAACACTGGGACACGCGTGATCGTTAAATCTGAGGAGTTCAAAATTCTGACACAGCATGCGATGATGGACGCCAGCTCAAAATTCGGCCTCATCACTTTACCGAGGTTACAAATAGCCCTAATGCAAATGCCTAATGCAGTTGCAGCCTAACCAAATAACTGTACCCCGTCTGCTAAACCATCAGTTTAGACTTGCTTCAATTTAAAGATATATAATTACAATTTATCTCTACAAAGTAATGTGTGGCAGATAAGCCACTTTTTCTCGTAATAAAATAAAGATTTTTGTTTGAATGGGAGTTTAGATAAATCTTTTTTTTTTTTGTTTTAAGAAATCAGAAGGGGGATTGTTTGGTTTAGTTTATTGTTTGTCTTGATAAATTGTTGCTTGTCCTTGAAACTTTTAAATGCCAGCTTGATTTATTTTGATTCAGCGAAATAAATGGGCACTGTTGGAAGATACATCTGTTTAGTTGTTTGGGTGAAGTTTTTAAGCTGTTTTAAAATTAAAAATTTTATTTGCTTTGCAGAAAAATATGTTATTTAAGTTTAAAAACCCTTTATTTTAAACCTAATATTTACATATTCAATAAAAATGAAACAAATTGTCCAATTAAAAAAATGTTTTATATTCAGAAAATTTACAACTTTAATAATATTACTAATTCCTACTTAATTCCTATTAATTAAGTGAATAATGTAAACATTAAGTGGTGTATGTTATTTCATAATATTTACTAAAAAATAAAAATAAAATATTAAACTGTATGCCGCATTTTTATTATTGTATATCATAATATATAATTAAAACAAAAGTCAAATACTTAAAATCTTTCATAAAAACAAAAACTTTAATAGTATTTTTCATAAATTACATCTTTCAGAATGCTCACATAGCGATATATCACTTATTACAAGGCCAAAATCATTATTGGTCGCGCCTGATTCTTGTACAGGTGGCCTTAGCTTTTCTAAGATTCCATTTAATTGATATAGGTAATGGATTACATTTTAAAAGCGCATGAAGAAATAACTAAAGCCAGTCGTCCAAAACCCTTTCATAAACAATTAATTAAAGTGAGAAACAAATAAACCACAATGTGGTAAAAAGAAAGAAAACAGATTGCTTTCATTTGTAATAAATCTTTTGTGCTATTTAGGTGCACAAATGAGGTATTATTATCTTTTTGGAAGTTTTCCAGCAGTCGGTATGAACGTAGTTTTGGGCATCGCTTTTCTACCATTAATTAAAAAAGGAAAAGTTTTTTTTAATTGTTTATTGTAGTTATTATTGTCTGCCATTAAAACGTATCTTTTAAATGTGCGGTAATAAAACAAAATAAAGTGTTTTTGTGGGAGTAAATGAAAAATTATGTATGTTTTGTTTAACAACATTCAATATTTACCAGTGAGGAAGCCTTTGTAGTAGTTTTGTATTAAAGTTTACTAATAGTTAAATGAATTCTATCTATTTATTCATATTCAATAAAATACTGTTTTGTTATGTTATATAAAAAATAAAATTGAGATTAAAGTAATAAATTTGGCAATTTTTAGAAAGACAGTTAGTTCATGAATGGGCTCATTTGAGATATGGAGTGTTTGATGAATATGGAATTCCTGGAAACAAAAGATTTCCAATGTTTTACCGTGAAAATGGAAAAGTGAGTACATTATACGTGTAAAATTAAAACTTCATTCAAAATCAATATAAAAGTAATAAATATTCATACGTATAAAATAAGAAGCAAATAATTACTGATTGTTTAATAAATTACGGTACGCAAGTTTTAAAATACATTTCAAGTTATTCAGTTAAAAAAAGTATTTAAATTTTGTTCAAAAAAATTTATAACCAAAGAAAACTTCGTTTCTGAAGTTTATTTTTTTGTAAAGTCGTATTTTTCCAGGAAATTTTTCAAAAAATCATGAATTTGAAAAAAATGAAATCATTACTTTTAAAATTTATTTAATTTTTAATTTATTAAAATAAATCGAATTTTATGTGATTTACAGATTAATGTAATTTTTAAAATTATTCATATTTTAATTAAAGCTCTTAGTGGAAGAACGTGAAAAGTGACATTTTTGAAAAAAGAAATTTTTATGTCAACGAGCATATTAATAATTTCTTTAACGTTAACAATTTTCTCTTTTCATAAACTCTAAGTTTAGCATAATTTTTACTATTTGCAAGTACAGTTTTCAACTGGTCTGAGTGCAAAATAAAAATTGAAATTCTCATTTTCTCGTTTACACCTTTTTGTCATTTAGCACGTTCTTCTACTAAGTTCCACAATTGTTACGATACTCTTACTAAAAAATTTTCTTTCTTTAAATTATATATTTTATTTATATTTTCGATTGATTCCTTCATTGATAAGATCAACTATGGGTGCATTACATCAATCATTTATTTCTAACAGATACGTCCAACCAGTTGTGTACGGGATATAAAAGGTTGGATTGAGTCCCGAGATGGGGGCCCTTGCACCATGACTGCTAATGGTGAAGTAGATAAGGATTGCATATTCATTCCTAATATGCATAGTAGTGATGCAAAAGCCTCTATAATGTACATGCCTTTCATACCATCGGTGAGTAGCAACGATAATTATTAACATTTCGTAAGGTATATAAAATTACAATGTTGAAATAGTTCACATGAGGCCCTCGCAGGGTAGATTTTCTAGCAGGTTCGTAACAATTTACTTAATTTTAGAATAGGTTTCAATACATTTTTCTAGGTATTTGATTTTTTATTAAATCACAATGTTTGTGAAAATTAAATATACATAGTTTTTAATTATGCAAAATTTTATAAAGGATTAACAAAAGAGCGTATTGCTATTAAGTGAAATAATTATTAAAGAAATAATTGTTAATTTCTGTCACGTAAAAAAGAAAAAATATCTGCTTTCATTTATTAGTCATTCCTAAATTTATTTGTTTTAGACAATTAAGGCCGATTACTAAAAAATCATTTCTTATTGGGAAATAAAATGAGAAAGGTAAAAAAAATATTAAAATTATAATACAACTACCCGAATATTTTTGCTTAACGTGTATTTTTTAAAAACTTCCTTAAGTTTAGGCTAATCTTGGTTAGTCAACAATTTATTTTCAATAAATGTCATATTCTTCCTTCTCGATGCAAGAAAAAAAATATCTTCGAATGAGTTTTTTAAGACATAGCTGAGATACAAATGGAGATCCGAATTGAAGAACTATAGAAGCCAACATTTGTGAAAATTTCTAGATTTCGTAGCGATTGGTGGATTTAATATTAAACCCTTAACGTATATGTAAGTCAATTTTGTTGTGTAATTCAAATATTGAAATCTATATTGCAGATGGAAGGTTTCTGTGATGATGAAAGTCATCGTCACAATGTATTGGCTCCAACAAAGCATAACACCCTTTGCAACTACAGAAGCACATGGGATGTTATATTTAGCCATAGTGATTTCCAGAATATTCGGTAATTAGTTATTATTCAAATTGAATTTAAAATCTGAATTAATTTTGTTTAACTTTTATGCACTGCCGCTTTAAATGTACAGAAAATTCAAGAATTGTATAATCAAGGAGTTATAAGTAGTAGATTATTTTAAGCGAAATAGCTTTAAAAAGCTTTAAAGACGTTTTAGTGTTTGTAAGTTCTTTTACCCATCATATGACTCGCAGATTTTTCAGCAACACACATCATAAAAAAAAATAGAATTTTATTAAATTTTAAAATTTTTAGTATGGAGCATTCGGTTATAATCATATGTTTCAAAAATAAAATTAAAAAAACTCAAAGAAAATAAATTTTTAGTTTAAATTTTATTCTCATGCAAGGGAAAACAAAATACTCTACAACCAAATTGCGTATTCCGTCAAAGGTCATAGAATATACTAGAAACTTGAATTTAAAGGATGGTAAAAATGAATCGCAGACAAAATACGGAAGCTTCCTTTTCCGTCATTAAAGTGAAAAGAGAATGATTAAGCGGAAGATTATAGTGGGTGCTGAAAGTGCGCATTTATTTGCGATGTAAATATACTATTACGGTTTATATTTTCAGACAGACAATGAAGTTTAAATAAAAATGTTGAAAGGTATTACATAAAATTGCTCTGATCAAACTTGGTATTACACAAATTAAATTTTTTTAATAAAATTATAAATATTATTTTATAAATGAATTTAAACTATTTTAGAGATTGTAACTAATCTCTTGAAAATTAAAATTGCTATAATTTACTTTCAAAAATTTAAATTACGAAAAATTGAGTTTGTTTCGTTTATGTATCAGTGTTATGTGACTGCTTTCATTGTATGAGTTGCGAATTCAACAACTTCTATTGTTTATGAACAATAACGAATACGTGTTTAGGAGCGTAATCTCCTTACACGCTATTTGGTATTAATATTCAATTAATACTTCTCGCCTTTGTTTTTGCTAATCCACAAAGAAATTAACTTTTAGAACTGATGTTTCTCTCTAATGTATTTCATAAACAATCTAGAAAAAAAAATCGGCTACATAGAAATACGCAATTTTATTTTGTATGCAATTGAAAAAGAAACGCCTTTCATTCTTATTATTCTTACTTAAGATTGCTTAAAATTTACAGCAGGATTAAGTTATATTAGGTTTTTTGTAAGTATCGAGAGCCAATAGTCGTAATTTAGAACCACAGTCAAGTGACGATATTACAAAATAGATCATTGCAATTTAATGTATTTTTCCATTTATTTTTTATACATTTATATAAGCTTAAATCTTTTTAATAAACTAAACTTCTAAAATTTTCAAAAAGTGCATCAATCGATCATTTGGAGGTAACGTAACTTTATTGACTCACGAAGCTAAAATTTTAAGGTAATTTTTTTTTAAAAAGAGGTAATCGTTTAAGTAAGTTTAATTTAGTTTTAAGTTTTAATTAAGTTGTTTCATGTATTACTGTTTCTCAATATGTCAGAAGCGTTCCAAATGTTTTTTTTTTCAACAAATTAATTCTTATATTTATTCATAAAACATTTAGGGTTTGTGTGTGTTTGAATTAGCGTCTCACTCGCGACGGGCGTCATACTTTAGAACCATAGTCAAGTTACGAGCCGACACCGAGTAGGCACTCAACGCAACTATTAAATCAAAATATTTAAAACTCTTTAAAAATTTTGAGGTGATTCTGAAAATATACAATTTTTTGGCAAGAAAACTTTTTTTGGTTTCAAATTTTATTTAAAAAGCATTAAATTGATATTATACGCAAAAATTTGTTTTATTATTAATTACAATTATTAATTATTTCTTTAGCTAATTATTCATTATTTTTAATTTCTTTATTATTATTTTTAAATTGATTTTTAATGTTATTTTTTTTAATTATTTCTTCACAATTATTCCAGTCGCAAAAGGGATGTTTCGACAGAATTGACAGAAACTCTGTTTCGAGTATTGCAATCACCGAAAAATCCAGTTTCACGCTACATTATCGTTTTAGATGTTTCTGGAAGTATGAACGTGAGTAAAGTTTTTTTTAAAAATTCAATCACAAATTCCATTTATTTATATTTTGTTGTTTTATTTCTAGTATTTTTATATGATCGTAGTCTTAAAAAATAAAACTAAAAATGGTTCGGTTTCTTAATCATAATAGAAAGAATGTTACTAAATTATAAGAATTAATCTTTAACCCAACAAGCAATGGATTTCTGCGACATTTTATATTGAGATTGCAAATCCAATTCTGAGTGCTACGACATGCATAAAATATATTTCTCTTGTTACTTATTTTTGAAATTGTACTTATATAAAACAAATGTTAATTTTTAAGGGACAACCAATGAAGCTTCTTCACAGCGCAGCTACTAGATTAGTGGAGGACAGGATTCCTGATGGCGCCTATATAGGTTTAGTTCAATTCAGTACAGAAGCCAGTATTCTGAAGAATATGACAAAAGTCGATAATCATACAAGAATAGAAATTAGTCGTAGTTTACCAGCTAAGGATGACGGAGGGAGAACTGCTATTGGAAAAGGATTACGGGAAGCAATTAAAGTGAATATTTATAGATATTAGCAGATTATTAATGATTTCATTACTTAAAGGTCATAAGTTTAGTTGTTACGTAATACTTCACTACAAGTAAGGCAAATAGAATAAAATCATAAGGCTGTATCATATTGTTTTGTGCTTAAACTAGTTTATTTGAATTTGATAGCTATTTTGAGAATTTTTCAAATTTAATAGTTAATTTAAATCAATTAGCAATGAAATTAAAATTTTGAATTCAGTGAAAATTTTAAATTTAGTGAAATTTCTTTGCATTATTTCGAAAGAAAGTATTGTTAATTACGTAGAAATTTTATAAACAATCATTTAAAATTACTACGAATGGAAAATAGTTTGTTGGAACTTAAAATACAAATAAGGTAATGTTTAACTTTAAATGTGATTTAAATACAAATTAACGTGCATTGAGATGAGAATTATAATTTAAAAACCTTGTTTAAATTTTTCGTCAGATGATTATTTACTTTTGCTTTGCAATGGATCGAGTCTGTTATCACGTCTGGAGTTTTCACATCAACTCATTGCGTGTTGAAAAGTTCAATCGTTGTTTGATGGCTTCTCCGTCTCATATGTAAAACCAACTATTTAATCATCCTTTCATTTTGGTTAATTGATTAAAATTATGAAAATAAAATTAACTTTTATGTTTGTGATTAACCAAATACAGGAATTTACATCAGAACTTTATTTTCCCCCTTCCATTTAAAGTGAATAAAATTAATAATTAAGTATTACTCCTAAAAATATCATAAAATCAATCTTTTACATCAGGTATTGACCAATAACGAAAACACGGACGAATCTACACTAATAATGCTGATAACGGATGGTGAAGAAAACGTCCCACCCTTTATAAAAGATGTACTGCCTGAAGTGTTGGAATACAATGTGATAATAAACGCTGTAGCCTTTGGAGTAAATGCCAGTGAAAAACTTGAACATATGACAGCCATCACCGGGGGAAGAGGTTATTTCTTTTCCAACAATGGCACCCGCCCAGCTTCTGCTTTGGATTCAGCTTTTTTGGAATCAATTACGTCACAGGCTGATATTGAGCTACAGCCTGTTCAGGTACTTAAAAAAATATATATTTTGAACTCCTCAAAAACTTATATTTTTAACCCCATTTAAAACTTATATTTTTAACCCCATTTAAAACTTTTATTTTTAACCCCAATTAAAACTTCACAATTTAAACGACCTATTTAGCATATCTTTAATATTACTTATTAATATCTTTAACATTCCAGTGGCGTCGCTAAGTCGCGTCACTCAGTCGTTCCCATAGAAAATGTATAGTCAGCAAATAACTTTCCGATGATCTTATAACCTTTCAGATCATCCATTCTCGCACCTATTTGGTGAATCGAACGGAACCAGTATAATGATCGGAATCTGTGAATTACTTGGCCACTTACTCTCAAAGATAAATCACGTCCAAAAGCCCCTGTCAATATGGAATAAAATATTTTCAATTACTCCTTTTCCCCTGTCGATTTATTTTATGTTAATATATAATATATTTTTATAGCTAGTTTAACCCTAAGCGTCCATAAATATGCAATTGTACATGATATATTTCTTTTTTAAAGTTATTTTTCATTTAATTTTCAATTGGTATTTGTACTTTACGTAGGTCAATAGATAGTTCTTAATTTATAAATAGATAAAATTTATACTACAAACCAGAAAACTTTTATCAGCTTAAAAGAAAACTTTAAACTTTTATTGAACCAACATGAGTTGAAACTTACGAATTATTTAAGTCAGTTTAATACCTTTATTTCTATACTAATGTCATAATTTAATAAAACAAATATTTTCTTATAGTTGAAAGATGAAATATTCAACTTAGATAGTGAAGTAGTGACGAAGCAAGTCTATATTGACGAAGAACTTGGAAAAAGCACTAGTTTTACTGTAACTTCCCGTCGAATAGAACGAGTTGAAGATGTTACCCTTAGGAGTCCTTCTGGAACTATGTACGATTCAACAAATCCACTCTATGATCGAGATGATGAAGTGAGGCAAAGAATTCAAATTATAGTTCCAGAAGCTGAGGTAATTTTGATTTTTTAAATGTCCACATCATTTACACTTCGTGCCAACCTAACTTGGGTAAAAAGAGAGTAAACAAGCGAGTAAATTTAAATATCAAGTCATCCTCAAAAATTATTATATATTACGAATAAATTAATGTCACCGCGATCTTGGCTCGAACCCGCGAGCCCAAGATCACGGGTTTGAGCCCCGGCTAAGTCGTCGTATTATCTGGATGGGGAAATCTTGGGAAGGCATTTCATATGATTATGGGGCATGTAAAAGATCCCTGGAGGGCCTATTTGGATTGCGTTCTCCCGGCAAAATCTCAGCATATTTTGACATCCACAGAGAGATGATCATATTCATTGCAATCTGTGCTTAAAAATTGGTAGCGAGAGAGTCGCCTAGATGGTGCCACAAAAAATGGCTCTTAGTTTCTGGGGAATATGCCGCGTCTTCAAAGGCTTGACCACCAATATTGCAGTCCCATTGGAGAAAAAAATTCACAAATTTAAGTAAATAATCCAACTAAACTAAGTTAAATTAATTACAAAATAAATACTTAAAACCTTTTAAAGAATGACTAATTCTCTAACATTCAAATTACTACACTGTATGTTGTTTATTATTTAAGGTAGGCGAGTACCCAAAATTCTAAAATTTGTACTATTACTTTAATCTTTTCCAAATCTGGCATAGTGATTTCAAATATAATGAACAATGATTTTTGGGGAATTTTTTTTATTTAAATATAATTGATTTATATATATATTTTAAACGGTGTTTTTCAACTAGAAATAGGGGTTTACGCTAATACTTCTAGCATAAAAAGTTTTACATTAATTTACCTGAAATTTTTTACAGATGCTATTTCAATATATATCTGTGAAATAAACCTCTAACATCTGGTGCAAATATACAAGTTTTTTTTAAATGTCCAAGTGCAAGTTCATTAAAAAAAAAACTTTTTTGTGTGGTTAATTTATAACATTTTTTTTAATAACTTCTTTTCTTGTAATTTGTACGTAACTCTAGAGGGTCATTGCATGCATCAGTTCAAAACGAAGAATTTAACACATAATTAGTGTTTATAGGATGAAAATTCAATGTGGTAGACTTGTTAGCGTAAACCTCTTTTTTTAGTAGAAAAATACCGTTTAAAGTGAATAAATTATATTTAAATTAAAAATAATGCCTAAATAGTATTATTCATTATATTTGAAATCACTGTGCCGAATTTGGAAAAGATTAAAGAAATAAGTAAAAATTTTAGAATTTTGGGGAATTTTGGGTATTCGCCTTCCTTAATAAAACATGACTTGTTATTTTACAGCCTGGAAAATGGATTGTCTATATTCGACGCAGAGGAGACCACCCAATATCAGTCGGATTTTCCGTAACTTCGGAACCCAAAGACATTCGAAACCAGCCAGTTCGGGTTCGATCTTGGTTAAATGAGATTCAGCTAACTTTTCCAGCCCATGCCAAAGTTTACTCCGAAGTTAAGAAGGGTTACCTTGCAGTTATTGGTGCCACAGTCACTGCTACTGTGGAGAGGCCTATCGGTGCCTCTGTTGATATTGAACTCCGCGATGATGGATTAGGTATGAAGGTCGTTTCAGTTTTAACAGCCATTTTATACTTTAAAAAAAGAAAAAAACTTAATTATTTTTAATTTATCCATAATTATTACATATCAAAGCTTCTTAAGGTTGAAAGTAAAGCTATTTATAAAAAGCAAGCTTAATCTTCTTTATTTGAGCTATAAATTGTAAATATGTGACTATGCCTACGCTAGGAAAATTGCTACATCCTCTCAAGGACGACGTAGTTCGACTATGGCACAGTGGCGAATCTTACCCACACAACCACTATAGTCTACAAGATATCTATTGGTAATCTACATGATCCTTTAGCCGCTCGAGATGTCTATTGGACATCTAATGCATATTTGTCCACAAAATCTATTCGTTGGATGTCTATTAGCTATCTATGTGTAGACAAAAATAGACTTAGACATTTCGGACATTTAATAGATGTGCATCAACTCCTAGTTATTAGACATCGATATTCCGGATAGCTAATAGATGTTCATGTCGTTATATTTTTCGACTTACCAAAATTAGATATCTAATTGACGTCTAAACCAAGGAGCTCGGAGATATTTGGTCTTATTGTTAGATTCTTCATAAAAAGATAGACTTTCGGGTGCTCCGCAAGGAACTTTCTCACCGTTTCTTCACATGAGCATATCCACATTTATTCGATACACGTCTTATGTCTAATGAAGGCTGGAAATTAAAATGCTTGATACTTTGTAACTTGTATATCCAATTATCCACTAGTAGTCCGTTTGAAATAATATGAATCTATGAGTTCTATAAGGATTCTAAAACCTATTACTAATGCACATATATCTATTAAACGTCTACTACAACTAATAAACGACTTTGAGATCCAAGTTTGATCCGATTCCAATCCAGCCTCGAATGGATATTCAGCCATGAATATCAAATTAAGAAAATCTGTGATATCCGGCACTTAGCCTTATTTTATTTGCTATTTTATTTATTTTTTAATGCTTGCTATAGATACAATTTATAGTGATAACTGAAAACATTTTTATTGCATTTTAAACCGATAACCATCAGATGAGAAAAGTCATTTTTTTCTAATGAAAATTTCATTTTTTAAATCCGGCAATTTAAAAAAAATAATAAAAATAAATATGAGTATTTGAGAATTATTTTTTTAAAGGAGTAATATTTATAATAAAAATTATAACCATGTAAGTATCCGTATTTCCAGTTTCGCACGTTGGAATGTACCATTAAAATAATAATAGAGATTTTGCATTAAAATATATATTGGATGTCAATTGGTGAACAATTATATTATATATTTTAAAAAATTATAAGGGACAAAAAAATTTTGTGGTAAAATACAGAATTGCATTGATCGATCAATAACTTAATATTTTAATTATAAATGCTTGAATAAATCGTTTGCTAATATACAGATGTCAGCACTAATACTTCTTTATAGTGCAAAATAAAGAGGTTTCTTTATGAGCCAAAACATGTAGTCCCTCCTAGAGAAAAGTGCCAAATGTGTTTGTTGGCAACCCTGTAAAATCTCTCTTGGTGTACTGCATGCTCAGACCATTTGGACAATGGACATGTGTAATTTGACATACTGGATTGAGATTGATTGATAAGATAGGGCCTCAGCAGGCTCGCAGCAAGGGCCAAGGTGGGGCAGAAGGGAGGGTCTTCTTCGGAAAAAAGAGAGTGTCTTTCAAGTGACCCGAACACAAGACAGTGCCGTTCCAGCTACTACGCCAGGGGCATAATGATTCTAGATATGTTAACTACAGATAAGTAAACTGAGGGAAAGTAGCTTCCTTTTGTATATTCCGATAATTTGCGAAAGGCTTTTTAGGTACAGCCAGCAAGGGAGCATAGAGGATGACTCAGGTTTCTAAAATATCATGTTTTCACTATTAAAAAAAGTGTAACTATTATGCGCCAAAGTATTCCAAATTTTTAAATAGTTTTTGAAATAATATATGTTTAAAACACCAGTTGCCACACAATCTGTCACAGCACAGTCATAGTTTCAATAAAAATTGTCAAAAATACGCTGTTGTGGAAAAACATAGCGCAATTAACGCCCAGTGATCTGGGAGATCGAAAATCTTAATTTTAAAGCTGTTCAGAAGAATGGAATCAACTATTTTTAATTAAAATAATGCTACAATGTACGAATTACAGTTATCTATGGGTATTAAGTATTTAAACCAGTATCCGGAGACTGATTAAACCTATTGATTCAATAGATTGGCAAAAAATTTTAATATAACTTTTTAACACAAAGTCGTAGAGAGCAAAATTGTCTTCATAATCGGTATCAAAAGTGTTTTTCTACGACAAACAATTAAAAAGCTAAGAAGAAGTAAAAAGAGTGTACACACGTCTTTATATCACCGTAACTCACATAAGACTTCATTTTAGCAATAAAATAGAATTTTACAAATTGCAGGAAATTTAATTTTCTATAAAATACAAGTATAAAAAAAAGGTTCTTATAGATTGCATGAAGAAAGGTTAAATTTACAGAAACACAAAAAGGGCTATTTTCACCCGACAATACTACGTTTTATTTTTTAACCTAGATGGCTCTTTCGAAGTGTGGATTTTTTCGGTATTTTTGTGAATACAAAACTTGTAGAAGATAATTTTTCTTGAAAATGGTTCTTTTGTGTGTTCCATACGATGAAATGTAACGGAGCTACATGGTGTCAAAAATGACGTAAAATCTTGATTTTGGCCATTATGTTCCGCTAAAACGATGACTTTTTTTTATCATGTTAATAAGTGGTAAAAAAAAACTCTTGGAGAAAATCAAGATTTTATGCCATTTTTGGAACGATGAAATGTAACGGAGCTACATAGTTCCAAAAATGGCTAAAATCTTGGTTTTCGCCAAGCGTTTTTTTCTTACCACTCATTCCAATATTTAAAAAATCATTGTTTTAGCGGAACATAATGGCCAAAATCAAGATTTTGCGTCATTTTTGACACCATGTAGCTCCGTTACATTTCATCGTATGGAACACACAAAAGAAACATTTAAAGAAAAATTATCTTCTACAAGTTTTGTATTCACAAAAATACTGAAAAATACACTTTGAAAGAGCTATAAGTTAAAAAAATAAAACGTCGAATCGTCGGGTGAAAATAGCCCTTTTTTCGTGTTTCTGTAAATTTAACCTTTCTTCATGCATTCTATAAGAAACTTATTTTTGAAATGTGTATTTTTAAAAAATTAAATTTCCCACAATTTGTAAAATCCTATTTTATTGAAAAATTTAAGTCTAATGTGAGTTACGGTGATATAAAGTCGTGGATAAGTAAAGATTTTGAAGTTGGTTTTCTGTAACTTTTGGTGTCAAAAAGTTCGATTTAAAAATGCTTAGGAAAAAGTTAGAGGCCAAAAACCGGAAATGGACGAAATTTCGAACGTTTTTTCACGGTGGTGGAAAAAGCAATAGAACGTGGATGACGAAAACTCACATTTATTACTTCCTAGGAGTCATCCACAACATATATAAAAATCTGCGATACTGGACCTTTTGTATGATAAACTCCTTTATTCACTGGACTAGAAATCAATAATTTTCAAACAATAAAAATATTAAGTATCTCGTATTTTAAAAACAGAAAGTTTAAACTATCAAAAATATAAAAATGCATACCTTATTTATTAAGAACCTATTCTAATTTTTTTTTCACTGATTCTTCGGGCTTAAAACGGTAGCTTGGAACGGCACTCGTACTTATTACTTTTACAGCCTTTATTTATTACTTTTGAATTAAGAATTAAGTTTTTAGTTGTATAGGTCAACAAGTGATTTTTAACTGTTTCAAAATGTATTAGTTTCCTCTGTTTGCAATCAACGTTCAACTTAATGAAACATTTTATCAAGCAGCCTTAATCCCACAAACTTCAATTTCAAGCCGCGGATGATCGTAGATGATTTTTTACACACAACCGGGAATCAGACTCTATTATACTATACATAAAATTGTATAAGCCCCTCTCCAAACGTTCAAAGTTCTATGATTTTTTTTTCTTTTTTTAACTCTTTTATTTGAAAAATTAAACTACCAAATGATGTTAACATAAAATGATTTATTTATCGTTTTAAAGTGTAAAAATATAAATGTCATATAACTCGATAGTGATTTTATACGTTATATTTTCATAAACTCAGTTGTAACTTAAAATTGGTTAATTATACAAACTATGGTCTGGATCAACTCAGAAGGGTACAATGACGAATTTTTAAAAGTTTTCATTGAGAAGTAAAAATATGCAAGAATTTTGGCCGTTTTCAGGTCTTTTCCGACCTTGTCTGTCGCTCGTTTAGTCAGCTGTTTGCATGTCAATCTGTCCCAGCTCTATCTTTATAAACCCGGCGTTGCACGGGTGTACCCTTAATAAACCTAATTAGTAGTTTTTTTATGTAAACTTTTTTTTAATACCCACTTATCCCTTCTCCACTGGTCCACTCCATCTGGATATTATAATCTCCTCTCATTCTGATATGACGGGTTGATTGTGAACAGAGGACCTTTTGGGAGTAAGAGGGATTTCCTATACCTGTTCAAATTGCCAGAACGGCTCTATGATATAATGGCCTGTTTCTATTTCACGATTAGCTCAACGAAACTGACCAAATGTGAAAGAAATTCCACTCCATATTTTATACAACTCGATAGGGCTGGGAGGGACCAGTTGGTAAAGACTTTCGCCTTGCATGCGGTAGGTCCCAGGTTCAGGTCTAGGCATCTCTAATATAACTTCCGACCTATAAACGGCCCGTGCAGCCTAAAAATATACAATGAATAATACCCCATTTAGAGGAAAGGCAGTTTAAATACCCTCCGAATTCCCGACGCTGCGTACGATGTCACATTTATAAGTTGCATTGGGTGCCTACTCATGTGTCGGCTCGTAACTTGACTGTGGTTCTAAATTTCGACGCCCGTGGTCAATAGCCCTCGTGTAGCTCTGATGATAATTCAAATTAACCCTATCCCATGCTTCTGGATAGGAATAGTTACCCCACGTTAAATTTTCAACTTCGCCAAAGCCGCCAATGCCCTTAAGCCTTCTTAACATCGGAAAACAAAACTGACATTCATCCTCTTGTATGGTTGGAAAATTTTTATATAAAAAAACAAATACCTTATTTATGCTGAAAATATTCCTTCAGTTTCATTACTTACCATTTGTAAACATCCGGAAACATAATAAAAATCTAGTTGATTAAATCTGATCCATAAAAAAGTCAAAAGATTAAGAATCAATAAATAGAATAAAATACTGATATTCAATTAACAATCCAGCAAATTGAACCCACCTGCATTTTTTTTCTTTTCTTACTTTTCATTCACGCTGAACGCGGTTTGTATTTATTGGTTAAACATATGAATTAAAATATGATTTTTTTCAGGGAATATAACAGATTTTACATTTATGCAATTTGTATACTTGAAAATGAAGTTTCAAAATCCGTTTAAAAAATTCATCTTTAAAGTGACCTACAAAAAATCTCCGCTTAAACCCACCTTAAATGCAACGTTTTCAAACTATTTTAATTTGAAATACATATTTTTCAGCTGCAACCCTTGTTTTGGCGAATTTTTAAATGACACTGAGCAGTGAATCGCATAACTAGATTTCGCGATGTTGTCCAATACGTCAATCTAAATCGTAATATTTTATTCTGAATTTCAATAATGCTTATTTTAAACATATTCCAGCATCTAAAGGGGTCGTTAAAAATGCACAATGTTAAAATTAAAGTTATCTTGATAATATTTCTTAATTTTCAACCAAATAAATTTAAATTTAAAAGAGAAAATAACTTTGTAAAAAAAGTAACATGCTACAACACTGAACCGATTCGTGGAGCTTTAAAATAAACCGATTACTACTAACGAACGAAAAAAAAAACTTTTTTTTTCCAGATGCGCCGCATCATCTATAAAACCTAGTCGACTGATACATTTTATATGAAGTTGAGCACAAGAAAGAAAGCATGTTGTTATTTTTTGGAAATCACTCGACTGCCATTTCAAATTGTCAGCAACGTGCAAACTATTTTTTGATCATAAATTCAAAAATAATTTGAATATGGCATTTATTTTCACTTAATATTTTTTTTATAATAGCGTACAAAGAAGTTAACTTTTTATATCATATTCTTTCATAAATCGTTGCGAAAATGACACTTTACGTGCCGAAAGTGGGACTTTCAGCACTAGGGATGTAAAATAAATAAGAGTGTTTGATTGGTAGAAAAACAAAAGGCCGTCGTGAATATCTTCATGGAAACTAAATGGTCATGAAACTCACTCATTTCTATTGGTTCATTACTTTTGTATTTTCTAATATCTCCATGGAAACTACAACTACTACAAAAAATATTAAATGAAATAAAATAAGAACACAAATTTCACGCTTTTGCAAATTATTATAAAAAACATTGTAAGCAAGCTCGTGCCAAATAATACTTTATTAAGATCTTGTCATTATATCACTCGACCTACGGTCTCGTGAAATTCGCCACTTGCTTAATAAAGTGTTACTTTCGACACTAGTTGCTTAAATAACTATTACATAACGTCAGAAAACGCGACCTTAAAAATAATAAGTGATTATTTATAATAAATTGAAGGAAAATAACTCATATTCATTAAAAATTCACAAACTCACACATACTTTTTTTGAGGTTTTGATCAGATTTAAAAAATAATCTGAATATTACTTTAACGTTCAGTAAATATACTCTACATAATGTCTGAAAAATAACCTAAAAATTAATAAGCGCTTCGGGTAATATTACATGGAGATAGGGAACCCATGGAGGTATTGTCCCAAAACACCCTTTTTAACCGCAATGTGTATCGCTTCCTACCACATTGTATCTGCAACCCGGCCGTGATTCTATGAACATCATTTAATTTCTTGAAATGTTATTTTGCTACACAAATAGCTTTGTGAATAATCTTTATTTCCAATGACAAAGTGTCTATAATATTATTTTTATTGACTATGTTTCCGTGTTTGGCGTAGACATTGATTCTAATGGAAATGTGGTAAAAAAAACTTTAATTTTAAGTTTTTTAAAACTTTAAGTCTCGTGCGGCACGTGCAATTCTTAATTGAGTAGGCTAAAATTTTGCTCGAATCATTTTCACATAAACGAACAAATTAAAGGTCTTTCTGAAATTAAAAAAATCGTTTTTATGGACCACCCACAGTTTTTTTTAATCCGTTGAGTTGATTTAAATCACAACAAATTTGTTAGGTTCATTAACATCGAAATAAAATTAAAGGGTTCGTTCCATTGATCGAGATAATTATCTACAAATGCTAAAATTTTCAATTTTTAAGGGCTAGTTAAAACACATATTTTTGGTAATTAACTAATTTAATGTGTACATACCTTTTTTAATATTTATAATTCTTCTTTCACGGTCATCATAAAAAATGGTTTCAAAATATATTTAACCAAATGGTAGGAATACAAAAAAAAAAAAGATAGAATTTATACAAACGTCATTTTTAATCTGAAAATCTAAGCAAATTGTAATTTTTGCAGGACAGTTAATTTTATTCGCAAAATCAATAAATCATATGCACTTGACTTTTTATGAGTTTAGTTTATGACCTGAGAAAAAAGCAAATAATTAAACATGAGCTGTGTACCTCAATATTTTTTTCCCCTTAGATACATAAATAGTATTGTTGAAATGGCGAATTTTTCACAACTGTCTTCAAATTACAGTTCAGTTTATTATACTGGAAACGCAGGCCCAAGAGGCTGATAAAATAAATGGCCTAATGCCTGTCCTTCTCCTCGAGGAAAAAGCGAAGGACCACAGCTGTGGCCGGCGGCCCCCCCGTCTGCAGACAGGGTCGGGTTCGGGCAATTAGGGGGGAGGGGAGGGGGAGGTAAGAGCGTGATTACCACATTTTGAAATACATCGCTTTTTAGTAGTCGCCAAATTATCAGTTATTCGCGCCACCTACCGTTGTATAATCAACATAGAAACTGCAGACAAATGATTTCGAGCATATAAAAATAAATATTCAACATTTTTGAGCTAAACACTTTGTCAAATTAAACAGATAACGACTAAATAAGATTAAAATCGACACGAAGTTAATAAAAAGTTTGGAAACGTAATTTTTTTTTATGTTAATAGTTCGTTTAGAGTGGTTTAGTTAGTTAGGGTTTTTTTATATTTCAATTTAATTTTTTCATAGGTAACTGTTTTTAATATACAATATAATTTTTAATAAACTGCAAAATTCTAAAATTTTGCTGATGCTAAATAATCAAAACAAATGAGAAAATTACAAAAATCCATATACAGTAAAAAGTAAGTGACAGCAGCTTTTAAAGCGAATCTTAAACTCCTCTTGCGATTTTAAGAAGTTTTAAATTAAAAAAATACGATGGAACAATAAAAGTTTCAAAGAAGAAAGAAACTCTAATTATATCAAATGTCAATATGGTTGCTTATGGAATGTCAATATGGACTGCTTATGGAGTTTGTAGACTTCTAATGGATGTTTTACTATATAGCGAAGTAGTCCAGAACTTCTAGAAAATGTCGGTAATGCCTAGAATTTCGATGTCAAATGCACAAAAATCATAAAATGTGTGCAAAAGGAAAATAAATCGATTATCTTTTATGAAAGAAAAATTTGAACAAACCATGTTTTTTACATTTTTAATTAAAAAATTTTCTTAGGTATCTGATTTTTATAAAAAAGGGAGATTCTAAAAGTATGCATATTAAATAATCCAGAAACAAATTAGAAAATTCCAAAAATCAATACAAGAGGAACCTACTACGTAAAAGAAAATTTTAAAATAACTATTCAACGCTATTTGCGCTTTTATGAAGCTTTGAATTTAATTGGATATAATGTATAATTTTTAAATACTTGTTCTGGGTTTAAATAATAAAATGTGTGAAGAATTAAATTAAATAAAATACGATAAAATAATGAAAAGTTACAAAGAAACCCACTTTAACTTATAACAAATGTCAAAATGGTTCATTTTAATGAAACTTTTATTTTTAGAAAAATTATAAGCATGAGTTTAAATTTATAATTAAATTTTAAAAAAATCCAGCAATTAAAAATAAATTGGTGCAAAGAAATCTCTAAGTAATTTCATGGAACTTCATAGAGTTAAAAAAACCATCCCTAGTTGCAAAGCATTTGACTTGTCCTTAAAAACTTTTCTGTACCTCCAACAACCAAATCCCCGTAGCACAACGGATAGCGCACTAGACTACAGACATGAAGATCCGTGGTTCGAATCCCGCCTAGAGCATCTCCCAGCATTGAAAATGAAGAACATTGTAAACTAAGTCATACGCGCAGTAGGAGAATGTAACATGTAAACCCTAGTAAAAAATAATTTTTAAACAAAAAAATAATTTTTAAACCCATTTTAAAAATTCATTAGTGGCGCCACCTATCTTTTCATTTTAAAACTATTTGTTCTAAGTACATTCTATCACATCCATAAATTCAAAATGTATCCAACATGTCTAGAATTGGTATATTTATTAGATATTGTAGACCTCGTCGAGAAATGTTTTGTTGTTAAGGTTGGTCTAATAGATATCCACAAAGTACATAAGACTGCTCATGGAGTTTGTTGACCTCTAATGGACGTTCACCATAGCACGAATTTATCCAGAAAGTCTAAAACACGTCCGTAATGTCTAGAATATCGCTGTCAAATAGTTTCCTAATGGATATCACTCGGCGGAAACTACGGATGTCTATAAGACGTCTATGGATGGTAAACTCAAATTCTAATGGATATCATGGATTTTCCGAATAACGTCTCATAGATGTCTACTGGATAATGAATGGCTATGTGGGTAGCTACTTTAGTTTCTTTCATCTTTCTATGTTTCGGCACCCCATTTTTTGAAGTGAAATTTTTGCACACGGTATTTCTCTTTTCACTGAATCCTGTAAAATCACGAACTAGATCCAAAGATCTGTCTCTGTAATTTTTCATTGAATAGTATAAATTCTTATCAATTTTTTAAACCAATCCCTGTAGAATAAAGGCGGGACAAATTCATTCCCAGTGAGATTTGAACAGAACAAGATATCACTTTTGCTCTTACTCTCAAGCCAAAAAGACCTGTGATGTCCTGCACCTTAATATTCTTATTGTTACGCAGTTCCAATTATTAAGTCTTATTTTTGCAGTTTAGTTTTATGGATAATTTTTCTTTGACATACAAACGAACATTCTCATTGCAATATTGAAAAAAAAATTGACAACTTTCAATAATTTTTACACTCTTACCTTATGATTTATAAACCTTATTATTTATACTATTTATACTATTATTTTGTTATTTATAAAATTGAAATGGTTAAGGTGTCACAACTTAATGTATCACAAAAATAATTAAAATCAGAACTAACTTTCAGAATTTGGTAAAATCCCTTTTTACACACACACTAGTGCCAAAATCTTTTTTTTTTAATTTTAATTAGTCTAACTATCTTTCGATTTAAATTTGATCACTTTCCCTCCAAATAATAATAATATTTTTTTTATTAAAATACAGGTGCCGATGTAGCGCCCAATGACGGAGTTTACGCTGGATATTTTACTCAGTTTAATGGGAATGGACGTTATGCTGTGGTTGCGAGAGTTTCTAGCGATGGGCAAGCAAAATTGAAGCATGGAAGTGCTGGTTCTGCAGCACCACGAATGCCGATGCTTAAAGGTAATTTTTTGACTGTTAAAAATATTTTAGCTTTAAATGTTACTCTCGATAGTTGAAACTTGTTTTCTAAATTAAACAGAGCTTTTTCTCAGATTAAAATTTTATTTGATAGAATGTTTACTCAAAGCGAAATTTCTGCATTCGTTTCTTTCTGTTTTAAACAGTTTAAGATACTATGGATGTTATTGGAAATCCCAGCATTTTAGGTAAATAATGATATATTGCGACAAAAAAATTTGGAAATTTTTAGCTGATCTTAATCAACTATAGTCCATTTAACAGTATTTATTATTATCCTAACAGCTACAAAAATAAGAAGTTTATGTAACAATATTTTAATAAAATGCAAATAAAGATTTTTTTAAGGATTAATATTCAATAACATCTATATTTATCGACAAGTAAATCTATATTACAGAAGATGTTTACATAAATAAAGCAAAATGATTGGTTTCAGCGATGTCTGAATATATTACAAAAACTAAGGCTTAAAACTTCAAATAATATTTTTAGGTCCAGTCGAAACAGAACCAATGGTAGAATTTGCTACGGAAAATTTTGAATTATCGAAAAAGAATGCAACTGAGGAAGAAGAAGAGATTGAATCTGAGCCAGCTAGCCCCTTTGACCGTTCATCTAATGGTGGATCTTTACGATTAGAAGCCTGGACATCAGAAGCAGGGGACGTTATACCACCTGGCAATGTAGTGGATTTAATAGCACTGTTAAATGAAATAGAATCAGAAGAGGATTATTATGTAACTCTTGAATTTACTACACCGGGAGATGATCTAGATGTTGGCCAAGGTAGGTGGAAAATAAGTTTTGTTATTCTTGTATTTATTACTTAAACATATGATTATGTTCAAAAGATAGATTTTAGTACCTTAAATTTCACTGTTTTATTTTTGAAATTGATGCTACAAACTCTAATGTCTTATTTTATCTCAAGAACAGGGGGGCTGTTGTTTATTACTACCAATATTAAACAACATTTTGTGGTCTAATCCACACAATTTTAGCAAGTATAATATAGATTACAATAAGGTTACGCTTCTTATTAATTTACTTATGTATATAATTACAGATATTTAGAAAATCCATTCATTTTTATTGCAGTTTCTTCAATCGAAATTAGAATGAGCAAAGACAAAGCACAACTAATCACGAACTTTGACAATGCGGAAATTATCACTGAAACCCATATTAAAAAAGGTTCCCTAAAACCATTAGGTCCTGGAGAAAAAACATCTGTTACAATACAAATTCCCGAATCATTCAAACCAAAGAAATCAGAATCTTCTACTATATACTATGCAGTAAAGGCCAGGGACGATGCAGGAAGCTTATCAAATCGTTTTAATATTGCATCAACAACTTTGGGATTTAAATTTACCGAAACAATTGCCATTACTGAAAACCACGATATCGAAGAAGCAACAGAAACCACTGCTGAAAATCATGATATGGAAGCAAATACAGAAACGGGTGTAGAACATGAAGTTCATGAAATTGAAGAAAACCATGAGCCCAAAGTAGATGGTAGAAAGAAGAGCTTGAATTTCGAGAACGAAGATGAAAGCCACGAACTTCAATTAGGTTCAAGGGAAGAACTTGATGAAGCTGGTGGTCTTACAGGAAACAAAAGCTATGGGTGGTGGCCCATAATTATTGGAGTTATAAGTGGTATCACGCTGTTGATGCTTTGTGTTTTAACAATCATTGTGGTTATAAAGTTAAAACGAAAGCGAAGATACTCTTCGGTTCGGAGTCAGCAGTGTTAAGCATTCCAATATGAAATGGACTTCATAAGTGACGAACACATGTATGAGAAATTGTAAAAGCACAGCATTTGATACATAGAGTAAAAAAATACTTTCGCGAATTGTTAGTAAAAAATGGCTAATAAACTTTCATACGGTTGTTTAAATATGTCGTTATTTTATTGGTTTAACGTTTTTTGAATTGATTGCATCGCACCATGCGTGCAAAATGACGCATCTCTTATGTTTACTCAATAAGAAATACGTAACCTTTCCATGAACGTGTAATATTTTCTAATAAAATATATGTTAATAACAAAAACCGTTTCATTTAATGCAAATATGTAAATTTTATGTCATAGCATTGGCAGATATCTTATATTGACTTTAAATTGAATTGAATTAAATAGTTATTTAAAATAAATAATTCGTGACATCTGCTGTGTGTGTGTTTGTAAAACAAATAAAACTTGATACGGAATTTTAGGAACGGACAGAGCCTAATGGATTAATAGGCCATCGCCTTAACTACTCGGCCACCACGTTAAAGGACAAATTTATTTCCCATAATTAAAGTTGTTATCAACAGGTCAACAATAATTAGAAATTATTTAAAATCCAATTGACTGGTGTATAAAATTAACTAGGACCCACTCGTACAGAGCCCAACTGTCCATCGATTTAGATACAATGTCAAATAAGATTTTTCTTATTTTAAATTGATAAAAACACTAATAGTATTGCCGATAATAACCAATATACAAAATGTTTTAATAAGTTTTGTAATTGATACGTTATAGCATTCTATTAAAAATCTAAAGACTAAGACAATAGTTATTATAATCTAGTTGATAGTTTTTCATATTATTCATAGGATTTTTAAAAAAACTAAACCATTCTCAATCAATAATAAAGAAAAAGCACAATAAGTATATATAGTTCAAACAAATTGTAAAAAAGTATAATTCATGCTTATACGATTATAACAACAACAGTTAGGAGAAAATGCATATTTATAGGTTTTGAATACATTTTCTTTTCAAATACTTTCATAAAATTAAGTTCTCCTTCCACTGCCTATTCAACTGTCATTTTGAACCTTTTCAAAAAATTTCAAAATAAGGATTATTAACTATTGACTATTATTAGACGATTTAAATTTCAATTATACAATCGAAATCCATTTTTAAAGGATGTTATTAAAGGAATGTTTTTTAAAGGAACATTAAGAAAAATAATAAATCTGTGATACATCTGCAGAAAATTAAGCAAATCGGGTGTGATATTTTTCACATTTTGAATCAAGCAAATCGTCCTATTAATATGCAGTTTCTATTCACGCATTGATAAAGTTTTTTTTTGTTTAAAATTTATTAGTTTACTACCCCCACATATCGCATAGTGAGCGAAAAGTAACCACTCTCCCATGTTAACTGAATGGGAGAGGTGTCTCTTTTCCGCTAAAGGTGCGATATTTTACTACCCTTACTTACTATAATTTTAAAAACAAATACGATGAATTTTAGATAAATATATCTGTTTTATGTCTTAGAATTAAAAATTATTTGTACAGCTGCTCTCTATAATCAATCAATCAAAAGTCTGTGCCCCCAACATTCCTTGATATCAAAAACAAATAAAAACAAATACGACGAATATTTCATATAGATATATATATATATTTTATATCATAACGTTATGAATTATTTTAACAGTCATTTTATAATCAATAATAATTGTGTTTTGATAAATCTGCGCCCCCTCCCCTCTTTTGATATCATCTTCATAATTAATCGCGACTTATCCCCTCACCTTGAATAAAGCAAATCATTGACGAAATCTCCAAGGCAACGCCATTGAAGGGATGGGGGAGGGTGAGAAGAGAGATTCTACCGCATTATTCCGGTGATAAAAACCAGATGGCGCTGGCCGTCCGGGATGGTCCCAGATCCGCCACACCATCCCGCAATCTCTCTCCGTCCCTTCATGAGTCCCTTTGCTCCCCATCCTCCTCTCTCAAAATGCAGGGATTCGCTGACAGGAACGCGACGTCCCCGAACGCGCCCCAGGGCGGCCGGACGCTGTTCCAGTTCATCTCTCTCGGACTGATCATCGCCGTGGGAAGCGCGGGAAACTCCATCGTCATCTATGCCTTCGGGAAGTTCCTTCGGGTCCGGAGAAGGACACCGCACACTTTCGTCGTCGGGTTCGTGTCTCTGGACATGCTTCGAGTCCTGGTCTGCATGCCCCTGATTTTCGTCTCGGTGGTTCACCCGTTGAAGCTCAAGTTCGGCCCCGAGGTATGTCAGATGATAGCGTTCACCAATGTTTTGTGTATGGTGGGGAACAGCCTGAACGTGTGCGGGATGGCGTTCGATCGGTACTTTGACAACAAATACCACGCGGCTTACAGGAGGAGGTGCCGCAGTTCTTTCGGCACGGCCATCCTGCTGATCGTCCTCAGTCTATCTTTCACGTTCTCCATTCCGGCGGTCTACAGTGGTCCGGCTCGACAGTCCACAGTGCAGCCCCAGTGCACCTTCCCCAACTACTACTACGTTGAAGAACTGGAGACGTTACTTGTCCCGATGGGTGTCACTATAACTTTTATAATCACAAACGTCATCTACGCCAAGCTTTTTCTCCTGCTTCGTAGTCGAAGAAAAATGCGTCCAGTAATCTACGAACCGGCAGTAAGTGACAATTGGGGGTTCTACGATCCTCGGGTACCCCCTGTCAGAAATAGATGGCTAGCCGATTCCTTATCTGATGCTCCCATTGCTGTTGTTAGTCGTCCTATGTACCAGAGCCACCCAATACCAACCAATTACGATATAGCGGTGTTTAGGAGCAACAAGCAAAAGGACAGTGAGAAAATAACAAAGCTGTGTTTTACGGTTCACGTCATATTTTCAGTTATGTGGCTACCCTACGTCGTGTGTCTGTATTATGTCGCCTTTGACAGCAAAAATGAAGGAAAGGGGTTACCAGAATGGATCGAAATAACTGTCACGTGGGTGACATTTTTACAAGCAACAATCACTCCATCAGCGTTCGCTTCTTTTTCTGGTTTAACTAGAAGGAAATTTAGGGTCCTCAATGGTACAAGGTTTTCTCCCACTTTAAGTAGTACAAGCTCTTAGAACACCAAATATAACGCACTAAAAATAAAGCTGCAAATCCGTTATCATTGATAAACGACATCTAATCCGAAAGGGAGTGTGCAAAATTAAAAATAAAAGGGTGAAATAGAAGGGGAGCACAATTTTACACTTTAATATTATATAACTGCGTGACAAAATCAAAAAATAAAAACATCATTTTTGAAAAAAATCCCAGAAATAAAATAAAAATATTTTGCGGATTTTTGAATCATCAAAGCGACTGTCTTCATTTTGACAATCCTTTCTTCATTAAGTAAACGCGACTTTTGACGCTTCACTGGATCTCTAATTTTCAGCTAAATTATTTCCACAATTTTTTACTTCTTAAGTAGTCAAGTTCAAAATTAACTTGAAATCAGAAAGAAAGTAACTAATAGCGATATTCAAATATCGAATCAAATTGACGACGTTACTTTACGGTATCAATCTAATTTAAAATAAAGACTTTTTTTTACCTTTTGACGAAGTTAATTTCGTCAAATAGAAACATTTCGTTATTTTATGTGACGAAACCCATTTTGGCAAAAAGGTAGATAGATAAATTCCGTTAATTTAACCAGGTTTAATCGGAGCATTTCTCACGGCATTATTCATCAAAATGACGAAAACTATACATATTTGAAACATCATATTTGAGCATTCATTTCCGAGAAAATATAAAAATGAATTCTAAATTTTAATAATTCTAAATTTTAATAAATGCTTAATACTATATGCTTACAATGGAAAAGAAAATTTAAATCTGAGTATTTTATATTCGTTATGTCGTAATAAAATAATGATGTTGATATTTTCACATATTTTGATACAAAATTTAAATTGGTAAATAAGAATTAGTATTTCTCGTATTCTATGAAAAATGGTGGTTGGTCAAATCAAAGTAGACATCTGATACAAATTCCTATAAAATCTTGAAATCTGCAATGAGTTCTAAAATTATGTATAGCAAAATTACTTTTTCTTAAGCAGATGATATGTACAAATGATTTTTTGTATGAAAAACAGCACATATTTTCTAAACAATGAAACCAAAAAGTTTTCTAAGTGAACATAATTTTGAAAATTAAATGCTGAAAAGAAACAACTAACTACAACATTTTTTTCTGATTTCTTTAATATTAATTATAGATTACAAACATTCAAAATGGGCACCGTGATATATTAGCCCCAAACTTGGTGGACCATGTTTCTGTCTGTATATTTCAACATTGAGAGGAGAAGAAATCGATATGATATTTTATTCCAGGGAAATCTTAGCAAAATTTACAGAACATCAAAAGCTTAATTTAACCATCGGGAACGCACGTTAAGCACACAATTCAAATTTTAATTTCTCTTCATTCAACTTCTCTGAGATACAAGCAGCAAGTATACCCATAAATTTAACATAACAAGCTTTAAACGCCCAATGAGCAAGACGTAAAGGATAAGAGAAAAAGTATACAACTCATTTATTCATAACAAGATAAATTCAATTAAATACCAATATGGTGTATTTATCAATTACGCGTGCGTTCCCAATAATTAAGGCAGGTAAAAAATTCACAAACAATGCTCTTTTGGAAGTTGTACAGGTAGAACTTTCTTCTCCTTTATACTTAAGGTAGTTTTAAATACAGCTACATTAATGTGGAATGTAAACTATTTTATTACAGTCGACTCTCGGTTAAGAGGCGCTCAAAAATTTGTTATGCTAGATTTTGAAAATACTTATAATAAACAAAAGCTACACTGGTTTAAAAAAAAGGAAGGAATTTTGTTCGATAAACTGATAAGTTTCTCCAGACCTGTTTTGTTTATTTAAATGACGTTTAGTATGAATATTAATTGATATAATATAAAAAAAGCCACAAAATGGTTATTGGGTAACGTGTCTTTACTAGCTAGCTTTTTCTAGGCAACATTCAATTGTGATGTTTATCGGATCTTCTATGCACTAATCAATATTCGTAGCACCTATTTAGCTTCATAGTTGTTGCCAATGAACATATATTGCTTTTTTCAAGATTAAGTAAAAAAAGAAAACCAGTTTTGTAATGAAGATGTTAGCAATCCCCAGGAAAATCGGGAGTCGACTAAAAATTGTAGAATAGTAGTTGCAAATATGCTGAGACTTTTGTGATAGAGAATCGCTTTTAAAAGTTATATATAGAAGCTATACAGAATTCATAATGTTATTTTCATATTTTACACAAAATTTATTTTTTACTTTACATTTTGTAAATGTCCTGCACTGTGATGTACATATTATTAACAATCAACTTCACGGTTTTTAACATTGTAAATGAAAAATATATATTAAGTTAAATATGTTGAAATGAGATTTTATTGTATATACATTGTTTAAGTTTTAAAATTTTCTTATAATGTTTAAAATAAATATCTCCATTATTTAAACTCCAATCAAAACGTTAAAGAATTTAAATCTTATTGCTATCTAATAGTAATAGTTAAGTTGAATGTATATACATGTCTATTGTGAAGCTTCCTTTCCTATCTAAGATAAAAGTCGTCCAGCTTTTAATAAATTTTTACCAACTGCAATCACTTAGCATAACTGCAAGAAACGTCATCACCACTACATCTATTCAAGAAAGCATATAATAAATTTTAAATTACTGTCGTCCGAATTTAAGAGACAGTAATGTTGCTTCTGCTTGGGACAATGTCAAAATTACAATGTAATGCATTTTTGATGACACAATCTGTAGTTTCAAATTTTTCTATGTACTAAAATTAAGTTTAGGATGGTATTTTCTATTGATTGGCTTGATCTAGAGTAGCCTGATGATAAACTGCAGTTAGAATTAGTGTCTAGTAATTATCTCACATATAAGGGTAATTGAAGAGTTTTGTGGAAGAAAGTGCTAAGTGACATTTTTGAAAAAATTTAGATTTTTGAGTCAATGAACATATTACTAATATCTGTAACGATAAAAAGTTTTTTCATAAACTTTAAAAGTTTGGTACATTTTTAACGGTTTGCAAGTACAGGTTTTCAACAGATCTGAGTGCAAACTAAAAACTTTAATGCTTATTTTATCGTTTTAATATTTTTGTCACTTAGCACATTCTTCAACTAAGCTCTTCAATTATGAAATGTGTTTTTTCTCTCCAGTTTAAGCTTTAAGTAAAATGAATGAAAGTAATTCTAGTTAATTCCAGCATCAAGTGAAATTTTCTGAAACAAAATTTCACCGCATTTTATTCATTTATTTCCTCAATTAGAAATGGGAATGTATATTTTTTTCTAAACATTACCCAATCAACCCTAGATAATTTTTTTTAAAAAATTATATAAATTTGTCTCTAAGCTCACGATTAACTGGTTACTCGTTAAATAAAATGAGTATAAATAATATTGATCAACTTGATTTCTAGCAATATAGCACATCTTTCTTATTATAATGTATTTATTATATTCATTATTAAGAAATGGTCAAAATTAAGAAGTTGGCTCTTAGAAGAGTTGTAGTTAGAATGAAAAAGATCATTTGTGAAAGAAAAAAGTATACATGGTTGTATCAACTACAAGGCTGCTTGGTTTTATAAGTGTAATTTAAATGTATCCTTTTGTTACCTGATGTGCCAATTTGAGAACTTCTTTTAAAAGCCTTTCCACTAGCATTTAATGCTTTAATTAGCAACGAAATCGATAAGGTTTGATAAAAGATATGAATATTAGTTTCTAGGCTTTGATTACATAAATGAGCCGTTCGTTTCTATAAAAAATTAGGTTTTTAAGTTAATAAAAAATAAGTTCTATAAAAAATTAAGTTTCAAAAACTAAGTTTAAAAATTAAACGAGGTTTTTTCTTCAGTTAAATTTAAAGACATTTGGCATTTAAAATGTTAGAATGAACTAGTAACTACAAAAAAAAATTGATACAGCTTGTTTTTGCATTTATAACAACAACAAAAGATCTGCTTTTTTTTAGGCTTAAGACCGAAAGGATAGTAAATCTGTGCGCTCTCTCACACTTCTCTAGAGGTCTTCATTTCTATTCAGCGAAAGTTTTTTTTAATGTCAAACTAAATCGTTTTTCAATAAACACTTGTAAATAGCCCATATGACAAATGACAGTGATTGCGCCCTCTAGAAGGGAAGGGCGTAGGCTATATAGCCCATTACCCCGCTCGCCAGAAGAGACAGTCACAAGTGACACACCAAGAAGGAAGCCACTAACACATAGACAAATAACAACATTTATTGACAAACACAAACATCCATGCCTTTACCGGGATTCGAACCCGAGCCCAGCAGCTCCAAATTGCCCGTAAATCATCTCTATCATTGTTTTTTGAGTATGGTTTTGAAAGGCTTAAATATTGAATACATTAAAAGTCGCATTTCGTCTTTTTTACATGATTAATTAAAAATTAATTTTGAATATTTATTTTCAATTAATAATTGAAAAAGATAAAAAAATTGCTTTTCAAATGAAAAAAATTAATTATTTAACTAAATTCTATTTTATTGTTTTAATTACTAATCCTTGATTGTGGGTCATTTTTAAGTGTTTTTTGAGAAAATTAGAGTTTGGCAGAATAAAAATTTTCGCTGCGAAAAAGTAAAACTGCCCCCAAAATGATCCTAGTTCATGAATAAAAAAAATAATCAATGCCTACAAAATTTCTCAAAGCTACTACTAGCCGTAAACTTCGAGATAACAGCTTCGAAAGACGCTCAATTTTAGTGCTACTTTATTCTACAAAACTCGACCTAAAAATGGATACTGCTTTGGCACAAATGGGTTCTTCATTACATTTCTCTTCTAAAAAGTGTGTGATAGCGAGCGTTTTTACTATCCCATGCGAGACTACAAATTTCTTGAAATTGGCGTTCCTCTCAGTAAATATTAAACATTTTTTTTTTCAAAATCGCTTACAAAACATAATTTTTAGTATATATTTGTTTGAAAAATATGTTTATAGAAAGAAAATATATGTTGGGTTTTGCTGGAGTCTCGGGAGGGTATAAAAATTGTTGATTTTGTATAGTGTTAAAGTGTGCTAATAATTGTTCATTAAAATATCTATATGAATTATAATTCAACCGAATGTTTATTGATTTAACAAACTGTCAACTCTTTCTATTTAACCCAGCAATGCCGGATTTTCAATTACTTTCTGGATTTCCGTGTCAAGTGTAGCAATTACCGGATTTTCGTAAAGAGAAACATTAAACTTTCTTTAGGCTCACGGAATTCGGAAAATAGTTTTTGCCAAGTTAAATCCGAAGAGTTGGCAGGTTGGTTTGTTGAATTAACTTTGCACTAGAGCCATAATTGACAAGTCTGCTTAATTTGTGTCTTTTCAACTAGTATAAAATACTATGATACATCCCGATATTATATCATCAAAGCTATATCGAAAATATATAATATTATAATACGATATCGTGTGACATACTGCGGCTTATAATACTTACTTATAGTTCAAATGAGAGTGTTTATTAATATAAAACAAAGAGACAAAGTTTTCAGGCTGAGTTAAAACAATACAAATTATAATTCACAAAAAAAGATAAAGAATTATATTCATAGGGGATGTAAAGTCCAGTCCAAAATTCTTCATACTCTGCATTCACAGAAAGACGAACTTGATTCAAGCAACTAAATATTTTTTGCATAAGAAAAGTTATTTAAATTTATATGAGAAAATATGTATAGGAAAATGATTATCCAAATGGTAATTGGATATCTAAAGACAGTTAATCCTGTTTCATCTCAAACACAGCGTGTTGAAACAAAAGTTCAAAGTTTGTCTACAGCAGCAAATTTTAATAAGAGTGATTGTGAAAAGTATGTAGTATAATAATGGCATGAGAATTTATTTGGTAAGGAATGAAAATTAGACGAGATATTTAAATTTGTCAGTCAAGTCGGACAGCAATGTCGAACAAATATGGGTTATTACTCATCTTTACTTGATTAAGACCCTCTCAGTGGAATTTTGGTTCCAGTACTGCAGTAAATGTTTTTTAATATTCCATAGTTAGATTGAAATTTGCCAAATAAATTCCCAATCCATTAAACACTTCACGAAGTGTTCATATTTTGACTAATAGTTGCATAGAACTTTGACACCAAGAACTATTTTTTTTTTTCTCACACTCTTTTGGTTATTCATTTCATACCCTAAAAAAGTCAAACACGGGGTATTCTTTTTGGAATTACACACCAATTAGTAACAGTAGAGAACATTTGTGATGACTGCAAATAAATGAATTGTTCAGCATGTGGCATAGACGTACCTAGTAAATTTCATGGTAACTTTCCCCTATCAAATTAAGAATTAATGACATCTCTTACACTACACAAACATTTAAGCTGCCCAACCCTTCTGCCTCAGAAACTGGGTACGCCCTTGGCACTCAATGTTAATGCATATGTATACCACCAAACAATTCTTACATTTATCGATTGATGAGTTTCCCCATAACGTGACGTATATATTTACTATAGTACAGCTAACTATAACTACACTATACTTTTGGAGTAACGTTCCAGTTTAAAGCGGTGAAAGCTTACACCGAAGCTGAAAAATCTTACATTACAGAAATGGAGCAAAAAATCAAGTGGTACTAAAGCTGCCTCCAAATTTACGGTAGAACTTAAGAGCTTTTTACTATCCCTCTGAGTGGTGCAGACGTATATAAACCCATCACCTGGCTTTCAGGTTTTCCAGCAACACACATAATTTTCAAATATTTATAAATTTAATAATTTTATTAAATTTTAAAAGTTAAAGCATGGGGAGAAGCTATCTATAAACATATACTACTGAAATATAATTTTTTTAAACAAAATTTAAGAAATAAAATTTTCAGGTATAAGTTTTAATCTAAATCTCATGCTGTGAAAACAAGTCTACACTTAAGCCAATTTTTCTTATCCCTCACAGGGCTATAGTCAATAACATTATACACACAAATAAAATGTGTTCGCGATATTATTTAGTTATATATTTAATAGTTTTATTTCTAAGTCAAAGTTAAGATTAAGGCCAGGCTCATCCTTGCAATCCTTTGATTTCAAGAACATCGCATTTCCGACCACGGCTTTGACAGAGAATCCGCAATTTATGTTATAATCCTTTTTGTTTTGGAACAATTATGAGCCCAGACTCTGTGGTAGGTTACACAGTGATTTAAGGAAAATCCCTCCTAATTTGGAGTTCGGTAACTTTTCTTCAAAATTGGCGAAACGTCGTCGAAAAATAATGACAACGGTGCATTAAGATTTTACAGTGTATATAGAGTATATGAATACTCAATGAAAACTGAGAAAGCAATATATTGACCATTAAAATTTCTATAATGGTTTTACCCATGCAATACATTAAAGTTGGGGGTGGGGAGGATTCATACAACTCAAAAATATATGTATATGTTATATCTTCACATCATCATATATAGTACGCAACAACACTTTACTTTCATATATCAAATAAGATAAAGGCAATTGTTTAATTCACTCTTTTGAATTTATGTAACAAAAAAACATTTGAGTTTGTATTATAACGACAGCTGTCCTAAAAATCAATATCTTTTGGATTATTTTGAGAAGGCAGGAAATAGTGGCAACTTTTAGGGATTTGAATTCATGTAGGAGATAAAATTATATGCTAAGTTTCTATTTATATTTTTGCTTTATATTTTTCTAATATTTTTGCTTTTTAAGTTTCATGTGCTATTAATC
Organism: Hylyphantes graminicola; assembly: GCA_023701765.1. Classification (NCBI taxonomy): domain Eukaryota; kingdom Metazoa; phylum Arthropoda; class Arachnida; order Araneae; family Linyphiidae; genus Hylyphantes; species Hylyphantes graminicola. The sequence goes on from CM043123.1 coordinate 34,196,160, forward strand.
CTCGTTAGGCCCTATTTAGGTAGCATAATCATACAGCAATGTTAGCTACAGCTTACTACGATAATGTTAGTAACCGAATAAAGTAGTTGTGGCTGAACATACGAATTATATCGCTATAAAAGAGGTAAAATAGGTATTACAATTTACCAGTACAAAATATTAATGAAGATGTTGCTTTTTATTAACCATTTTGCAAGACTTCTAAAACATCATAGATCAAAAAGTTGTATAATTTTAAAATGTAAACTTTTCCCATTAAATAATCTGCCCTGTTCTTATTTTTTTTAGATCTAAACATATAATGCGTGGTAGTATTGGTGTTTATTACAGCAAGGGTAACAACTGTTTATTAGTTACTTTAGCCCATGCATTATAGTAATTGTTTCTGTTCAACAATAAAAAAGTAGCTTCAATTCACATTTTAATATATTATTAAACTCGAGTTTGCCATGACATGTTACAGTCAAGTCTTTTTTGCTGCTGAATGGTCAGGTGGCTGACCAGGCACTCAGAAGGCCCTGGGTTCAAATCCCAGCATATGTGATTGGATATTTGTGTTGTGTGTTTGTATCTGTTCCGAGTACACTCCGACATTTGTGCTCTGTGGAGTCAAAAGTCCTGAGCAAGTGTATAATGGCGCCACTAGTTTGCTTTGAGTGCCCGCTCAGGGTCAACGTCATCACTTAATCAAGATTCTAAATTACGAAGTGCAATTTGACTGTGTTAAAGCTCCATGGAGGCTAGCAATAGACCGAACTAATATCCTTATGTACCTGATATTTCAGAAGTATGTCAAACTTTCAAATTTGATTAGAAGGGGCCACTCAATAAACTTAACTCTTACATTTGTCTTTGTCACAAATATGCATAAATAGTTCTCAATATCCAAATGTATTAAGTATCTAAAGCATCATGATAAGGGTGAATGAGCCCAAATCACTACACAGCTCCAACTCAAAGTGCCTCTGTGTTCATCTAATGCAAAAAATATCTTCTTAGACACATTTTTCTTCTTGCTGTATTGAATATTTTTACAAACCTTTGTTTTATATGATTAATATAACTAACACACAGCTCTCTACAAGCCCACTTTTTCAATTGCTTTTTGTACAAAATTTATCGAAAATTTAAAAAAATACTCCAACCAATTTCAAAAAGTCAACCAATTTCAGTCACTCAAACTAAGGTTACATAATTTCCTCACTTATGTTTTTGAATTGGCAATAAGCTATATTAAATGTAAATATTGCATAGAGAATTTTGATTTATATAAAAAATACAATTCACTAATTTGATTTATATGAAACTTCTAATGAAAAGGGATTGAAAGAGTAAATTTAAACAGACAAGCTAAAAAAAAAGGGACCAATGGCAAAAATCTGAACTCAATATGAAAGTGAAATTTGAAGTAATCAATCTTGAGGAAAATTAAAATTCAAACATCCTTAACTTTATAACGTAAAAATTAAGCAAACAAGAAATTACACGAAGTACCAAAAATAGTTTATTAGAGAATGATTTGATACAGTAAAAATGTCACAGTTAAGTAAGCAATGAATCTTGGATTCCAAAATATAATAAGAAAATTTGGGAAATATTGAGATATTAAGTTAAGATTATAAATAAATTGATTTCAGTGTTATAAATGGGTAAATATATGACCTTTTAAAATAAATAATATGACTGAAATATAAATAAAGCTTATAACATCAAAAAAGAAATATCTAATTATAAAAGTAGAAAATGATGAAAGCAACTCTAATAAGCAGGTTACATTTTATAATATCTTTGGTTTTTTTTAATAAGTACAGAATTACAGGTTTACTATGTAAATGATTTCTGATTATAATAATTGGAATTTAAAAAATGTAAGGATGCATTGTTCGATACAAAAATTACAAACAAGTGTTAAAGAATTGCTCACCATTTCAAAATTAGATATTTCCTTTTGTTTTGTTAAACCAAATATATTTAATTTAAACAATAAAAAAAAATCATTACAACTCTTCTCTGCTATGAAGTGGTTTCAACTCTTCAATTCTCTTTATGAAATCAGTTTTTTCGATACAGCCATCACATTTTTCATCCCAATCAGCCAAAATTTTCTTCAAATCTCTTACTTTAAGCTTTTTTAAGTCAACTGTCTTCAAGTCAATAGTTTTTTCTGAAAGAAAGAATATTTGTTTAACCAAATCAATAAAAATACAGCCGACTATATAAGGGGATTAAAAGAAAGTACCTAAACAATACAATTCATCATGAATAGCAACTATCCCCCTATTAAGTTAACATGGTGGAAAAAACCCAGCTCAATACACCTCCAAGTTCAAAGCTTTTTTCAAAAGAGTGAAATAAATAAAATTTATATAGTTTTCTTTTTTTTACTATAAAAAGATTCAACGAAAAAAATGATTTAAAAAAATGGTCAGCTAAATAAATTTGGATTGCAAGTATTTGAAAACATAGGCAAAATAAGAGGGGAAAACACCAAACAGTTGTTTCACATTAATTTTATTCAACACCAATTCTGATGGCACAGCAGTATAAATTATATTTAATACTTTTTTTCCATATTTAAACTGGCAAACATCTTATTTTGGGAGTACCTCAAGGTGAAAAAATAGTGTTTAATTACAAATTTATAAATATTAAAAAAATTAATTCTAAACACTAAATATGTTTTATATAAAAATTATATCCTGCATTATTAGTATAGATTTACACAATTTACTCACAAAACTGCAATTCCTTACTATGCATATCAACATCTGTATATAACAAATATTAAGTCAAAATAGTTATTAACTTTAAAATGTAATTGGGCATATTTTCCTAAAAGTCAACTTACATAAAGCTTTTTGATTTTAGAAATTTATAATAAATAATGAGACATGAACAAAAACATTGAAAAGTAACAATAGTTGAAAGAACTGGTGAGAGAAAGACAAGAAAAAAATATTTAAACTTATAAAGCAATTAGACACAGAGGCTATTAATTTTGATGATGAAACAGAAATAGGAGAACATAAGGAGCCATAGGTTAACATAACAGATATTTTAATCCAAATCCATTGACACCTTCATTTCCGAAAAAAAAAAGGTTAACTTTAAATTTTCCGTTCAATTTCTATTAACCTCTAATTTACAATAACTCTAAAATGGCTTCTAAACTGATAAAGCATTTTATAAATTAAAGAACGATAGCAAAATTTTAGGCTTGTATAGAATTTTTTGAAATCAGATCTTAATATATAAAGAAATAAACACTGTTTTACGCTGTGCCAAACGGTCAGTATTTTTACAAATACAAGCACCTTCTACATAATACAACTTTTCTTTATTAAACCATTTCTAGACCGACTTACAAACACACTGTAGTATCAGGCAACAAGAACATGTTTATTGAAAATGACACTTTAAACCAGCCCTTTGTCAGAAGTATCTGTGGAAAGGGAGGCTGTAGTATCTGCGACAAGGTAGCCAATTCAGTTGGCTTTTGCTTAATGTTGGAGACTCTGCTCGCCACTCACAATAAAATTAGTAAAATAATGTCTATTATTGGACACTGGGAAGTTAAACTGGCACATCTTTGCAATACTTAATCAATGTTAGAAAGAACAATCAAACCCCACCATCTGTAAAAATAGTATAATTACACTGCCAAGAAATAGCAAGACTTAAATACTGACTTGCTTCTCCAGAAACCATATAATAAATAGTTCTATCAGTTTTAAATTATTTTTAATAATATTTCATTTTACTTCTATGTTCTTTTTTGTTTATTTCTTAAGTTATTTTAAAATGCAGCATGTATCATTTACAATCCAACATATTTATTACCATATACAGGGTGGTTATAAAATAATGCTAGCTATTCGGAGTGGTCTGTAGCTTTAAAGAATAATCGAAATGCAAAAAAACTCTGAGACACTTACTAATCAAGAAGGGGGGGAAAGAATGGAATTATAAAAAACAAACTCGTCATTTGACCAGTGCTCCAAATTACGAGGCGTAATTTGGATGTGTTGGCAGTAATTAGCCATTATTGGCAATGCCTCGTAATTTAGAACCTTGGTCAAGACACGAGTTTCTTTTTTATGATTCCATTCCTTTAAAAAAATAATAAACTAGTCTCTTGACCAGGGTTCTAAATTACGAGGCGTAATTAGCTGTGTTGGCCGTAATTGGCCATAATTGACGGCGTCTCCTAATTTAGAACTCTGGTCAAAAGGGGAGTTTGTTTTTCTGATTATTATTTTTTCTGATTATTTTTTAGGATTCTATCTTTTTTATGATTCCATTCTTCCCCCCCCCCTTCTTGATTAGTAAGTGTCTCAATTTTTAATGCATTTGGATTATTCATTCAAGGTACAGACCACTCCGAATAGCGAGCGTTATTTTATAACCACCCTGTATATATATATATATATTTAAAGAGAAGATTATTAATATATATTACCATAACGAAGGTCGCAAATCTGTACATCTTTCTTCTTAAGCTTCTCGCAAATTTTATCTACAGGAAGACTCCAGCTTAATGGCTTTGCCATCTCAGTTACAATTTTAGTGGCAGATTCCTCAAGACCACCCAAGTAGTAGCACTGAAAAAAATATTTTGATGAGATTTAAACACTATAAATAAAAATGCAGAAAAAATACTTCAACAATAAAAATACTTTCTGAATTGCTGCACATTTTGGGACACTTAAGCCCAATGTGACATCAAATGCAGTACACTATGCAATTCAACTATTTAAAAAATATATATTTGAATGATATTAAATAATAATAGATAAATATATTTTTTTGCACTTAAACCAAAGATGGGAATCGCTAGATCCAGTTTGAATGTATTTTTAGAGCGGCAAAATCGAACTTTTGGAGAAGAAATACAAAACAGACTTGTGTATAAGAGCTTGTAGCACATGCATTTTAAGAAAATGTAAAGCAAAATTGGCCTATAATAATACAGTTTTGACTCAATTTGGGACAGGATAAAAAATTTGGAGAATGAAGGCAGATTATCCATAGATGAATTTTGATCAGCACGGAATTCCCATTACTGGCATAAACTCTAGGTACATGTTAGTAATACAGCTGATAAAGACAATATTAATAAAAATCAAAGGTTATAGTTACCACATTATCTAAAAATAAAAAATATACCATTAAGATGTTACTTTATATTGAGTTATAAGTATAGAACAAATAAAGTAAATAAATATAATTCGTATTCATGAAGATTCTGACAAAATATTTTATGGGTAATACTCTCTAGTAGCAATAGTTCTGCATATTTGCTCAATAAGTTATCGATCATGCTTGGATTTTTCAATAACTGACAGATGATCACATCCATAATCCAAGCCATACACAAGACAACATAGGCACCTGGGAATTGAATACCTATAGACAATAGTCCTTGATTTGATATAGGTAAATGGTAAAAATACAGGTTAAAATGGTATTGAATGGATATCACAATCGAAAAGGATACAAGTCCTACCACTCTTTGTATTTGTATATGGGGAAGTACATAAATTACATCACGTTTAGAGGGGGGAGGGAGGGGTATGTGCCAACGTGACAGGGAGGGCTAATCGCTTGCATGATGTACCGATTTGAAAATTTCCAATATTGCAAGAAAAATCTATTTTACTATTCTACTATTCCTATGAATAAATATTTAACCAAGATAAAGTTTACATTTTTTTCTTTCCAAGTTAATTTTTCTTAAGAAAAAAATATGCATTTTTTTCAATTTCAGAAACAAAGGGAAATATTAAAATTAACTTTATCTTTAAGAGGGGTGTGTGTAGCAATGCAACGTTATTATAAGAGGAGGGGTTTGATCAAACGTGACACAGCATGACATAGGGGGAGGAGTAAAAAAGCACTATAAACTTGTAATTACCAAATAACACTATAAACTTGTTTAATAAACATTGTTGCAATAAGTTAAACTAACCTCTTTAGTGTTGTTAAGGACTGTAGTTACCCATTCTTTTTATTTAAAGTTAAAAATATGAGGGGCTGTCTGTAGGCCCCCTGGAATACCAAAAGAAAATTGCCTTACAATGACTACACAGTTAAAATACTTACAAATCTTTCTTCAGATTTTTTTGCAGTTTTGCAGAACTGTTTGAATTTTTCTTCAATTTTTGCAGCTGATGACTTTTCTGAATCCGATAATGTTTTAGAAAATTTAGTTAAAACGCCAAAACATACTGCAATAAAATAAAATATTTTATATTATGCTAAATTTAAAGTTAGAAGGATACAATTATCTTTTCAAGCATACAAATTGCTTTTTGTTATGTGCAAGTCAAAACTGTTATTTACACCATTTTAAGAAAAACTTACAATTTATATGACATTAAGACCAGTGTTACCATTTTGGTCCTATTTTGCAAACAAAGGTGTACTTGTAGACCTGTATTCACATAAAAAACCTATTTTAATTGTGCCTCATGTTCGCTTTGAGAAACAAAAAAAAAAATATATATATAAAATTAGAGTCGCCCAGCGTGGCAGCAATTTGCGGCCCGATTAGGGGTACTTGCGGCCAAATTGCTGTAACTCCACCCCAACAGAGTTCTTCCTTCTACCCCATCCAGTTTCAAAGCCGCCCAGTTTGCGCCCCGTTCCTAGTGCACCCTCCCCCCTTTTTTGTTGCACAAGATGCGATACATGCTTCCTTATGATGTCACGAGCACATGTAGCTTCTTTGCCAATATCACGCGATATTGTCTACTACGAAAACAGCCCGGACCGGCCAAGTCAAGGGGGAAGGGGCAAGATAATTTTCAAAAAGGGTAATGATTAGCTACACACTAATTTGTAACTGTGCAGTGCACCAGCTGGTGCAATGGCTTCCCGTTTCGAATATGTTACGGGTCATGATTGTTCTATATCAATTAAACTTAAATTTTTAAGAAAACATTATTTGCAAAATCATCGTGATAAAAAAGTCCAGCATTTATCATCGCAGAGCCATAACGTTATGAATTTGCTAAATAAAATTAAAGATTCGGAAAAAAGAGGCTTCATTCTAGGAATGTAAGAGAGTAGTAGAAACGTGTTGGGGGGGGGGGGGGGAGGGGGCAATCATTATTCACCTGCAGCCAAATTTCTTCCTTAAGTCATGCTGCAACCACATTCAGAAAGTTCTGCTACTGGGATTAAAGCATGCACAGTACAAGCAAAACTATAAACCATTGTTAAGTATTTACTATTATTAATTATTATATTAAGCATACATATTATTTCTTTAAGGCTTGTTTGAGTTAATTAAAAGAAAAACCGAATGTATAATGTAAACAAAAGTTTAGGCCGATTGCCATAAACTATTCTTTTATACAGACACTATCAACTCATTAATATTTTTAGTAGTTAATACCCTTTTATCACAGGTGTATAAACGCATGCTCAATGATATCTAAACATATTTAAAAAAAAACTTGCCTTCACATTCGCCTTCTTTCAGCCCGTTTGTTATATTTATTATATACAATAGTGGTATAAAATACTTTAAAAAAGATGTTACTTGAGCCATCATAATTTTGGCGATCAAGAAATGTCACTGTAATGTTGAATCAATAATGACTGTTATACAATAATAGGGCAGCTGAGGAAAATTCTTAGAAGCGCAGTTATTTACATCTGTTTAAAGAATGAAAAGATTTTGACAACACATAACAAAACCGGCAAGAAAGAGAAAAGAGAAAAGACACAGCAACTTCAGAGTTGGTTGGTATACATATATTTTCAGCCGATCCGCTTGTGTGCTTGCTCAGAGAGCCGCTTATAAACGTTCAAGTACAAAAGTCACAACACACAATACGTGACAGATGCTGCCATCTATTACGCGCCACCTCCACATTTTAGACATGTCCCAATAGTCTCCAGGAACCTGTACCCATGGGAAACTGCGCAATGACCACCCACAAGACTTTCGGACCCAACAGATTTGACGAGCGCGTACTCCGCACATACTCGGTGAGTTTTCAGTGACCAGGACTCGATCGCTTGACCTCCCGATCCATAGATCGAGACACTAACCACAGAGCGCCTCACAGCCCCACATCAGAGTTGTCGGCGAATGATTGGTCTAAAACTTGAATATTATGATGCCACTTTGAAAGTTTGTAATATGTTAGTTAAAAAAAAAATCTCAGAGTTTATGATTCGAAATTGAAAATACAGCGGGCTATTTGTGACGGTTCGAAATTCGTTTTTTTTTTTTTGCAAAGAGTTTTATAGTTGGGTTGAGAACTACTCGTACTGAGATGCCATCGGCAGCCATGGCTCACTACTGAGCTCGAATAGAGTGTCAAAAGTGCTTGTTAATTTATAATTTTGATACTGAGAAAGGAAGGAAGTACACCCAGGGCAAAAGTGGGAATCGAACCAGCACTCGCTACAGCCCGCGGACTGCTAGCGTTATGGCCTGCGATCCAAACCACTTGACCATCGGGCCCCACAAGCCACCTTATATGAGGCGCGTTTACATGAGCCATCGAATCCATGGATTAAAGAGCAAACTCCGCAATTTTTCCCTCTTGGGGATTTTCTCCTAGACAGAACCGGATTTGCCAGGTTCATTGGGGGGTTTCGGAAACCCTGCAATAAAGGAGGGTTTGATGTTCCATACCATGGATTCGGCCACAGACTCACTTGGGTTAGAAATGCTGCCGACCTCTTTTTCCCCTATTGAGGATTTTGGCATTCCATGGATTCGATGGGTCATGTAAACGCGCCTATTGTCTCCGTGTTGGTCCTTGGTGCGGTTGGTAGGTTCAGTCTCTACCCTACTTAGAACTCTATGGATTTTTGTGACGACAGGGAGGTTACTTTAACATCACCTGAGAGCTGAGATTCATTGTAATATGGAGCGTCAAAAGGGTAGCGAGAATCGCTAGATGGTGTCACAAAAAATGCCTCTTAGTTCTGAGGAATATGCCGAGTCGGCAAAGGCTAGACAGCCAATAATGCAGTCCCGTTGGGAAAAAATAATAATGAATATCATCATCCTAATCTATAATAATAAAAGAAAGAGTCTGTCTGTGCGTCTGTCTGTCTGTGTGTATGTCTGTGGATCGCAAAAGACCTACTTAGACTGCTCTGAAAAATTCGAAATTTTTAATATAGATTCCTTTTAATACCTACGTGTGCACCTGAGGCTTAGATTTTTCAAATTTGATTGAAATTTTTAATTAATATAATTAGTTTAAAAAAAACGTCATCCACGTGGGATTGCGGGACCATAACAGGGCTTGAAAATACATGGTCCGGGCCGAAACGGGGGCTTGACGCCATCCTCTATTAGTTTGATTGAGATATGCGCTCGCTCTAGGGCTGCTTCATCCTCTATTAGTTTGATTGAGATATGCGTTCGCCCTAGGGCTGCTTCATCCTCTATTAGTGTTTGCTCTTTTAGGTGTGCATGCGCCAACACGAATTTAATTTTGTTTTAATTTTGAGTGTATTTTCACAAGGGGGGGGGGGTAAGTATGCCTCTAAAAGGAAGCAATGCGAAGTTAACGGGTTCCCAGTAAGGCGGGACCATACTGCTAGTACATAATAATGACCAGCATTCTACAGGGTGAGGCAAACAAAAGTAGCCTCGGTCTAGAGATAGGAATAAGCTGAAATGCTTGGCGAGAAAAACTCTTGAAGCCGCCTGAAACCTGTTTTTGCATTGGTTGGATCGTAATAGCTTCTTTAGATCTACTCGTAGACTAGTGGTGATTTCAGATCGTAGTTCGTATTGTAGGAAGACGTCCCATAATGCAAATTTCGTGTCTTGCAATTAACTTAGAATGTTTTGTATTACCAAAAACAAAAAGGTCCGATTTTCCAAGATAAATAACGACCGAAAAAAATCAAATAATCACTAGTGGGAACTTTTCTTGATCAGCTCTACAAACCTTGTTTATATTTCAACTATCTTCTAAAACCGTAGCGTAGTTGCCGGCAAATAAGTCGTCAAGCGTTTGTTTGGGCTTAATATTGAAGCGATCAATAGCTTCTGTTAGCAAACCTGTTTTTGTATTGCTTTTAGACTTGACAACATTTCTGTCGTATTCTTATCTCTAGACCGGGGCCACTTTTGTTTGCCTCACCCTGTATTAGAAAATATAGGTAACCTGTTACCTGATGTAACCTAACTAAACAGTTTGTGAGTGAATATGTTTTAGATTTTTTGCGGAAAATAATGATGAAAGGAAAAATTGCTCTCTGTTCCTATAAAAATGTCAATTCGTAAAATGCGTGAGAAATTTTATAAAAACAAAAATATTTTTTATTGCAGCAAAAAACATGTATCGCTAAATCCGCTTTCGCGTGATTTTTTTTAGGCCGCAGCTATGTCGTAGTTTTAATGTTTTACTGTATTATCGATATTCATGATACACTCGTGAAATTGTCGTAAGTGAAAATCCAAACTTTGTTTCCCCTTCGGAGATGCATGGATATGGAATTCCATTTCTCAAACCCCGGTACTTTCAAAATCCCTTCAATTTTAATAACCTGTCAAGATAACAGCACATAGACGCTGCTGAACATAGCGACGAACTTCGATTGGTTTTATACACCTTTATTCGGATATGTATGCCTACCAGTTATTTTGGCTCTGCAGTGTAAGTTCTAATGGATCAGAGGAGGGTCAGAATATTGACATTGATGATACGGTTTGCCGTATCGCCAAGAATGTTCAAACTCTTACTAGTTTTCTGTCAAGAAAAGTTTGACAAAAACGACACTTTTCTATTATTGAAACGATTTTTTATAATTGAAATATTATAAAAAACTATCGATGCTACAAATGCCTAGGTCATCCCCCCCCCCATTATTGATGTAGACAAGTAATTCTTATTTTTGAGCCATTCTTAGTTATATGTTTAATTATTATACTCTATTTTAACAAACACTTAATAAAAAGTGCCCATACATTTTTAAAATTTGATTCTAGTTTGCAAAATATCAATTCTTTCGAAAAGGATATAAAAATTATCAGATGACAATTAAAGTGACAGAAGATTCTTCAGACAATTTTGGTTAAAGCAAAAATGTATGTATGATATTTTTATCTTTAGCTGAAAAAGAGCATTTAAACTGCATTTTTTAAAAATAATTATGTGATATTAAATACCTTAATAATTATTTTAATTAATTTTACAGATGTGACCGGTGACTAAATTTTATCTTAAAAAAAATCTTTAGACTTATTTTAAGTAAAGTTTTGGATACTTTTTAAAAAATTGTATCGTGATATCTTTCTTTGCTTTTCAAGTCAAAAGAACATTTTCTATCGTACTATGTATTATTTTCAATAGATCTTATTTAAAAAAAAAAGTATTATTTGAATTAATAAAAAAAAGAATTATAATTTTTTTAGCCTTTGAATTTTTATAATCAATAGAAGCAACTTTTCAGCACAATCTGTTGTCGATTTTAAAAAAATTGTTAATATTTTGAAACAATTCATAGAGGGTTTGTAATTGATTCGAAATAATTGATTAATTGCACATTTTTAAGAGTGAATGAACCCGATCGACCGCGGAATTAAAAGATAAAGTATCTCAGTTTTAATCCAACACTGTTACAAATTTCAGTTCAACGTTGAACCAAATATTGGTGAAAAATTAAGAACTTCTGGCTTATACACCATAAAATGGTTCAACCAAATGTCACATTTTTGAAATAGACCTGCTTTCACGAAAAATTGGTTAAACTTTACTCCAATAACACTAAAGTTCGGTTCAACTTCTTCGAACTGCAACCGACAATTTAACTGTTTACTCAAACATAAGCGCCATGAGTTGTACTGCTTCTGCTTGAGAATTGTCCCGTCCGTAGCCGAGTGGTTATGGCATCAGCCTAGAGACTCAGCCATCTCAGGAGGGCGGGGGTTCGAATCCCACCTACTGCCAGTCATCGTATAAATCGGGTCTCTTATACTGGAAGTAGTAGAAAAATCCTCAATTCATCATGGATGTGCCCGAGTACACTGGGACAGACTTGCTCTTTAAATCTGTGGGGTCCAAAGTCCCGATGGCGTTAGCTTCCGATGTACGAAATACCGTTTTTTTCACCTTTCACTATTGTTATGCACTGGGAGAACCTTTTTATGGTTCAATCTTTCACTATAGTTACGCAATTTAAAAGTACCATTTTATGGTTCAACCTTCTACCAAATCATGGTTTAGCAAATTTGAACCGTATTTTGGTTCAACCTTGAACTATTATTTTTAACAGTGAATGCTAAAGAATTATTTTATAAAACACATTTCTCCGGCTGTATTGAATATTTTTACAAACTTTTTTTTTAATTATAAATGTAGATAACTGAAACATCTTTATAATCCCACTGTATAAAATTGCTTCAAATATTTTGCGTAAAGTTATTTATTGAAAAAAAAATATTCCAACCATTTTCACAAAGTTGGATTGTCTGGACTTGTAAGTCAGCTACATTTATCACACAAAAACTAGTTTGTATAAATATTCAATACAGATAGAGAAATGTGGCTTAACTTTTTTCTCTCATTAGAACACTGAGGCACTTTGGTTTGGAGACCCGCAGTCCAACGGGCTCATCCCCCCCTTAAGAAATGTTGCTAGAGGAAGAACAAACACATGAATTCAGTGCCACATAAAATCTTCGACTGAGAGAGAATTCTTGAAAGTATTTTTTGTATTTCCACTTTTTTTTAGGTATATCTTTATTTAAAGTCATAAATTAAAAAATAAAGTGCGACAAGCGAGAAAAATTATTAATTGCTGGAATGAAATTTAATTAATGCCTGCCCACCTTTAGCCCTTATAAAATTCAAAATTAAAAATCCCTTTTAGTCCTTTTCTGGTATCATCCTTCTAAAATTTTCACACATTCATTGTTTGTGAGCAAAACTTTTATGCAAATGAAGTTTTAAAACATTTTAAATTGATAATGTTAGATTTTAGTTTACTTTTTTATAAACAAATAATGAAAGTAATATTTTGGATTGTGACTGAAAAAAACGAATGTTACAAATATTAACAGAATTGAGAATAAGTGTTTCGCGGAATTATATCCCAGTTGATTTTTTGTGGGTGCGAAACTGTAAAACGTAACTAAATAATACTTTACACTTTTCTTACTATCATATATTTGACCTATGCTTATCTCTTCTATTTTTCTTATTGCGTGAAAAAAAGAAATATTATCGATGAAGCAATAAAACTTTTAACTTTTTACGTTCTATTATTACTTGTTAAAATAACAAGATATAGGGTCCCATGGGGGAATTATGGATCACTCTCTTTCCGGGGTAAATAATGATCACTAAGTTTTAAGGATTAAAAATGGTTTTTAGAAAAAAAATAAATTATGCCAAGTCATCCTTATACATTCTATTTTCTTATATCAAGTTCAAAAACAATGTAACTCTGCAGCAAAAAATAGAAAAAAATACTTTTTACACTACTATAAAAACATCTTCAAAAAAGATTCTCTTTGAAAAACATGAATTTTTTAAAGATTCATACTGGAGAAACATATTTGAACTAACTATTTTGTTGGTGCTATTTTTCAATAGGAAAAGGTCTAAGCTTTTCAATCCGATAAAAAAATTTCATAATAATTTTGTTTAATGATTTTAAAGGTATATCGATTTATCCCCCAGTTTACTGGGGTAATTCTGGATCACTGGGGTAATTCTGCATCAGTGAAATTTTTTAATTTTTCATGTGTTTTAAGCCAAGTGGTATGTGTCATTTTGAAGCATAAAATCAGATTAGGCTGCATTCCAAATTTCATTGAAAAATTCAAATGAGAAGTTTATTTAAAATTTAAATAACAAAAAATTTAATCTACATTGAAATAGCATGAAAATTCTATTTTTATTCAATATTTTCACCGTTTCCATTGCGTTAAACTTATTAGAAACTATATTTAAACTAAAAACTTCTGAAAGAATATTTATTTGTGCGATATAATTCAGTTTGGATTGCTGTAATAGAGTCCATTGAATTTTTTTTTGTCAAAATAGAGTTCTTTTGATGGTTCATTATACATGTATGAGGAAAGATGCATAGAGAATTCTAACTTGGCGTAAAAAATATGCCAAGTTTCGTGTTCATTACTTTTATGTGCTAAAACAATCTTTTTATGTGCTAAAAAATGATAATTTGAAGTATTAATTTACTTTTAATATGCATTTGTATAAAAAAAGGGTGATCCATAATTACCCCATGTGTGATCCATAATTGCCCAAACCCGGGGTAATTCCTGATCACTCAATAATTAAAATAAAACTAATAATAATTAAGTTTTAGGTAAAGTGATTATTTAAATAAATTCTAAATTATTTAAGCTTACTCCATGCAAAATTAAATCTTTCTATCTTTCATACTTTAGAAAAAAATAGGATGTTGTGATTTTTTGATCCATAATTCCCCCATATGACCCTATATTTTTTAATAAAAAAGGATATCTTACCCGGTAAATATTTAATTAACCCTGTGTTATTATTATACTTGTTTAAAGTGAATAATTCTTATCAAATATATTTAAGTCTTAAATTATTTTTATTTTAAATATAAAGGAGCAGATTAAGAGGGAATGACCCCAGGTCTCCAAACGAGTTATTTTCTAATACACATTTCTCCGGTTGTATTAAATAATTTTACAAGCGTTTTTTATGTGATAAATCTAACTTAAATGTCCCGACGATACCCCTTTTTGAAATAGGTTCAAACTTTTTTTTTTTTTTTGAAGTTTTCAATAAATAATTTTATGCAAAGTATTCGAAGCAATTTCTAAATGTGGGATTATAGAGACCTGTAAGTTTATATACAATTATCATTAAAAAATGTTTGTAAAAATATTCAATACAGCCGGAGAAAAGTGGCTCAAAAAATATTTTTCCTATTGGATTAACACTGAGGCACTTTGGTTTAAGAGACCCACATTGGATTGGTCTCATCCGCCCTTAAAAAAGTATATATGCACTTGCCATACGGGGCTCAGACACTATACAAATGAAAAATATATTTTGCTTTTTATTTACATACAGCCAAAAGTTTCAATGATGGATGTATGTGACATGTTAAAAATATTATTTGCATAATGAATATCTTAATCAAATCTTTTTTATGTAAGAATTGATTATTATTTTTTTTTTTTGAAATTCGGTTATATGACCCTATACTTATAAATAAAAAACAAGCTAAAAAGAAGTTACTATTTAGAAATAAAATATTGAATGTTAACAAATAAATTAATTAATTGAAGTGTTTTTAAAACTCATGTTGGCGCCTAAACGGATGTCTTATTAACGTAATTACTTTTTTGTACTTATTCAATTATAATTTTTAGACGACTATGAATATAAAATTCATTTTTAAAAAGTTTATGAATTTGTATACTTTTTCATTTGACACTAACTCATTTAATATAATTACCAATATCTTATTAATGTAATAACCCAATATCTTATAACGATATATTCCCAATTTTTAAGCCTTTCCAAATTTGCAATTTTTGTCAATGCAAATTGCAGAATTAGTTTCCACTTCTGCAAGTCATTAAAGAAATTCTTTACAATTGTCTCACCACCACAAATAACATTTTATACTTATGTTAAAATAAAAAAACTTAATTTAAAAATGTGACTGAAAGAGGAAAGTGCAGCAAATGATTACATCGTTTAAGTCTTTATAAAGAATAATATGTTTATGTATGGTTTCCTAGATAAATTTTCTACATAACTAAACAAATATATAGATATAACCAATAAAACCAAGTTTAGGAAAAATGTGTAAATATTAATATTGAATAATGTGTTTTGCAAATGAATGTGCACTAAACTAAAAATCGCGTACAACCTATTAACTCATTTACAGCATTGACAACATTTAGGACACTATGTGCTCTCTTAATCAATACTATTTAGCGAATTTAAGGTATGAGGCTTGATTCTTTTTTAAGGAGGACTTTATCATACACTGTAAAAACAAAGGAGTATTATTACCCTTGTTTTGGGTTTATGAAATGCTAAATAAAGTGTAAATATGCACGACTTGTGTTGTCAGCACCAAAGTAGGTGTTATCATTCACTTAAAATGCTTTTTATTTAAACTTAAACAAAAATTGGTGTTAACATACACCAAGAATTGATTAACTGTAGACTTTCGACGACATTTTGAAAACGAAGCACCAAATTCGGTGTTACTACGAGCAAATCTATGGTTGTAACGGGAAAACTAGAGCTGTGTTTTGATAATTTATTCGTGATGTGCATGGTTTGAAACTTAGTTTTAAAATAGCTAGATAGAAAACTTATTTCAGCGTGCAATCATTACTTTTAAATGATTGTCTGTGTGTTTACACTCAGTTAGCCCTAAATAACAGCATGAGGTTGATTTTGGATGAGGATAAATCGTGTTTGTATTTGCTGAAAAATCAAAGTAAGCGGAACAGTTGTATTTATTCTTTATAAAGATAAATGAAATGCTACTAAATAATTTAATTAAAATTTCAATATTCGCAATTCTGTTTGGAACGAGTAAATTTGGGCTGTGTTTATATCTTTGTGCGAGTATATATGATTAAAAGATATTGAAATAATAAGTATAATAACAGTATTTTCCCATGAGTCATTTAGCTCATATATCGGAATTGTTTCAGTGATTAACTTTTCGATTATGAAATCATCATTACACTTTCATAAATGATATTTTATTTACGTTTTGTTTGAAAAAACTATAAAATAGTTTTATAGCTCTATAGATAGTTGAGCAACAAATTAAACTATGTCCGACCACCTTATTGATATCTTTCATTCACGTTAAACATTCCTAAACATTACTTTTGTTATCGTTATGTTTTTGCATACTATATGTACATTTTCATTTTATCTTTTGTAGTATAGATAAAGGTAATCCTCGTTGAGTTCAACTCAAGTCGCAAATAAACTCAAGTTACAAAATTAGTTATTTTTAACATTGCAATGTTTGTTGTTCAGGTTTTGTAAGAGATCATTTTACACCAAAAAGTATTTTTAAAAAATAACCATTTTATTCATTTGATTCTGAAATTAGTTACCGAACACCCTGTTAGGTTGTTAGGTGTTTAAGTACACCAAATCACTGGTGGTGTTTTATTACACCAAAAATGGTGGCAACAGAGTAGCCACCAAACGTGGTGTTTCTACGCACCAGTCAATTTTCGGTGTTTCATTACACCGATTTACTGGCGGTGTTTCATTACACCACTTTTGGTGGCTACTTTGTTGCCACCATATTTGGTGTGAAGATACACCAAAATTATTTACAGTGTATAAACATATGAATTTAAATGAATACATTCAAGTATTATATATCAAATTAATTGTTGTTATAAATATGAAGTTTAAAAATGGAAGCCAAGTGATTGAATAAAATGCTTCTTAAAGCTTAAATTAATTGTAAAATAACTTTTTCAATTCATAAAAAAAATCGAACATTCAAGTTAAAAAGTGCGCACTTTTAAGGGTTTCTGTAAACATGGTTGATTAAAAATGTTTTTGATACTTTCTTAATATTGCAACACTAAAGTAAATATTTTCTGAATAAATGAAGCCATACTTTGTGAAGCCATAAATGTGCAGCCATATTAGTGGTTCGTATTTAATTACACTTTTATTAACTCTTAACCTTTGCCAAATATACGCAAGGACAGTAATAACTTTGTAACTGATATTGATGGGACATAAATGAAAGTTAATACTATCTATGTCTCAATGGCTTGTAGGTGGTTAATAAAATTGTTAACCCGAATTTTTTTCAACTTTAGAGGTACTTCAATTCCTGAAACAAGTATGTTTATTATTGGAGTTGGAAAAAATCTTAGAAAAATTAAAGATTTTATTGAAGAACAGTTATATAAAAATTTTGTTATTTAGGTTGCTAAAACTAATTTTCTTTTTTTTTCTCGGTACACTATCTTGTTATAGAATGGCTGGGCACAGAACCTGCAAAAAAACGCAATATTGATACTTTTTACCAAGAAAGACTTGGTGTTATAAACATATGCTTTTAAATAACCAACCATACAAAATGATGGTAATTTACTCTGAACCAATATTGAAATTACCTTATAGACCAAAACATCTCTATATGCAGTGAGTGGTCAATATTAATTGTTTAATTCCAACTCAACACTGACATTATTCCAAATTACGTAATTACTCCTAATGAGTGATAATATGTTATGCGCTAAAAATACAACTGGTTTATTTGTTAAAAAATTATCCTAAACTACCTACGCCAAAAGAAGTTCGACCTCACCGGAACCAAGATTCGTTTATAAGCACACAAATAAAAAGTTATGGTTAAATTTATTTTGCTAGTTCTGTTAATTAAGCATAATTATTAGGGTAGTAAATTTTAGAAATTTAACTGCAAATTTTATGTGGTTCACTCTAATGAGATCAAGAGAGTAAAGTCTTCTCTTTATCTTTATCAATACACCTAACGTAAAAATCTTCAACACCTTTAAAATTTGTGTTTATAAATAAAGCTAGGTTTCTCACATAGGTTACACATATTCTTTGATTTATAAGATATATTATAAACAAGTTTAAAATACAAAAATTCTTTGACCATTTGACCTTTAGACGCGTCCTTTCCTTAGATTTAACAGAAACAAACAGACCCAAAATGTAAAGCGTTTTTTTTAGTAATTTTAAAGCAGTCAATTTGAATTAATTGCAAGTTTTTACTAATATAATTTCATAAATTTCTTTTGAATTTCAAAAAGTTTTACCAAGTAGAATAAGACCTTTGTTAAAGCTCCGCTCGTTAGATGGCGCAGATGTCGAAGTATTCAGTTCAAGTGAAAAACGCCGTGCTTTGCAGGAAAGTGTCATTCATAAGGTCGTCTTCTCGATGAGTTTACTCGCAAAAGCTTTTTCCGTTCCACATGGTAAGTTTTTAATTGAATTTTTTTGCAAAAGCTTAATTAATAAAGATTGTATGCAATCGATTAAATGTGATATTTGTGCATCTAAAGTTGGGATATGTTTTAGAAATGTTTATTAAGCCTAATCGTAACTGGTTTGTGTCTGTGAAGATACACTTTAGAGTCCCACAAAGTTTGACTAAAGTTTTCTCTCTTTAAAGAAGTGGGCGTTAAAAGTGTAAAATATTAATGCATCAGCTATAAAAAACTATTTGTCGTGAAGTACTCAAATGGGAAAGTTTTAAAACTTTCCAAACATTCAGAGAGACACTCTCCCAGTTTTAAAGAAAGAAACTTTAATACTGTTGAAATAGCGAAAACTATGTTTTAAAACATGAATAAATTTTGTGAGTAAATACTTATAAACAATAAGAGTAAACATTCAAATAATAAACATGATTTTATGTTTTATATCAAAGAATATTTCTTATTTGGATTTAAAATTTTGAAACTCGTGCATTTTATGAAAAAATAGCTCCATATTTGAATTAAATTTTTGTATTTAATTTATATGTATTTTTTAATGATTACTTAATGAAGATAATAATTGCTTTCCAATTGAGATGTTTCATTTTTTGGTTTCGTTAAAGAAAGTAAGTAGTTGGCAACCCCGTGTAAATTTAAATTAGAGCAAAAGATGTAAGTTTTGAGTCAAGAAATTCTATCTTTAATACATTCGATGAAGTTATTTGTAGAACCTAAAACTCAAACATTTTGTTGATTCTGCTTCATTGTCAAAATTTTGTTAAAACTTTTGAATGTGAATTTTTATTTCAGAACAAAATATTTCATCATGTAGAAAAACTATCCAACAAAAAATATGTTAAAAGTTTTTTAAATCTAGTTAATGCAATGTTAATTTAACTAAAAATAAATTACGTTACATTTGATTTTATATTTCAAAAATGTTTAAGTAGCTGATGATAAATAAACCGATTTTTTTAATAGTTGAATAAAAATATTATTCACCTTGTAGAAAAGCATAAAATCGTCACGAATTTTCATTTTGGGCGTCTTTTGCAGTCACGTTTGTCCAACCAAACTTAGTTAAATATTAGAGCTTAGAGAAAAATATAATTAATAACTTTATTTAACTGAGTTATAAATAAATGTAATGAAATGTATATCGAAATAAAACTACGGCTCTGACAATTTTAATAGCTGATTTGCGTGTCTTGTAGTTTTTAAGGTGTTTTTTTATCTACTCTCATGGTAGTCATAATTTATCTAATGTAATTCGCATGTACTATTCAAATAAAACCCCGCAAGTTATTTTAAAATATTTTTATTTTATATTTTCTTAGCTTTTATATATTTTTGTATTTAACTAAGTTAATTTGTGTGATACTAATTTACATGATTTTAGATCTAAACAAACTGATATATGATAGGTGACTTGAATAATGTGGGATACAAAATTTTTCGGACTCATAAGAATATCGAACTGTGTAAATAGTACGTAGTGGTGAAATATAGTTATAATTTATTTTCCATAAACTTTTAGTTATTATACAAAAATAATTTTAATCTGTTAAATAATTCCTATTTTTTTCATTATAAACTTATACTAATGAGTTCTTATGTATTACTTTGGCTGAATTGTTCAGAACTGGTGATTTTATTAGGTAATGTTAAATTTAACTCTATTATTTATATACCGACAACCCTAAATTTAAGACAAATAAACGAAAAAATATCCTTGGTATGTGAATTTCCTTTCCTAACTGCTATCTACTTGCTTTTTGCTTTATCCCAATATAATGTCGGTAGAGAAAATCGAATTATAGTGTGCGTCCAACACTTTTCTATCGAATCCTAAACTCTTGGGAATTGAATATTGATTATGTTAGGGATATGTAGAATACCTACAGTGGAAAACCTTTTATATTATTATGTGCGTAGAAGACAAAATTTGATAGGCTTTTTTCTGCTATAAGCTTTTATGATAACGATAAATTTTCTTTTATAAGACATAGACTATTCATGATTAGTTATTTAAAAACAAAATTACCGAAGCGAGTTTTAGGAATAAATACGGATTAGTTTTTAAATTGGAT
This sequence comes from Hylyphantes graminicola, assembly GCA_023701765.1. Classification (NCBI taxonomy): domain Eukaryota; kingdom Metazoa; phylum Arthropoda; class Arachnida; order Araneae; family Linyphiidae; genus Hylyphantes; species Hylyphantes graminicola. Next base: position 34,217,202 of record CM043123.1, read on the forward strand.
GCTGATGATTTTAAAACTTTAAATATCATGCTCATGAAATATTTTTTGGTTACTTTGGGGTAAATTTAAAAGCAATTTTCGTAATATCGCGATCATCGGTAGTTGGGGTTTCATATATTAATGTTTAAAAAAAATCATATTTATAAAACGTTTTGAGCAGAAGCGAATAATGTTGCACTAAACGTGAAAATATTTATTTTTATTATGTTAGCAATCAATGAATTAAATAGAGTCAAGTACATAAAAATACATTAGACTAGAAAAATTAATTTTTTATAAATTCAAGAAATGAAAATGTCTAATCTTACGAAATTTCATTATTTAAATTTATTTAACTTTGTCTTAATGTGGACATTCTTAGGAATTATTATTTTTAAGGAATCTACGTAAAGCTTTAGCAGCTAAGTTTAAAAATTACGAAACATTTGTTAAGTAATCCCACAAGACATTCAAATTTAATGCAGCAGAAGTTTCTGACACATAAAGACAACTTCCAAGGGGGGCGCTGCATTGAAGCGATAAAACTTGTCATCTCAACTTTCAAATTATATTTGCTTTGTCGGGTATTAAAGTATCGTTAATTCAAACCATTCCAATCATAGAGTTTTCACTTCAAATAAATTACAATTTAATTATATATATATTTTTATTTTACAGCGTTTATAATAAAAATCATTTCAAATTTATATTTGTTAACTTATTTATAGCTGCCGAAAAAATATTTTATTTATATATCGACTAACAAAATCATCATCATTCTGTTGCAAAATAACACTTGGCAACAAACTTAAAAAAAAATCTGGGATCTGAAATGGAAAGTACCAAATTCTAAAAGAATTCAATTTAACATGTTCAACACGAATACTGAAATTTTTTCTTCTCAACGTAGTTTTTGATGTATTCATGTTTTTTTGGTTAAAAAGGAGCGATAAATCAATGTTAAAGAAAACAAAAAAGGTTTTCAATTTTTCTTGGAGGAATTTTTCAATGCAAGGTTTTTTAAGAAATAGATAATTCTTTTGTATTCTTTTTATGCTGAGTAAGAATATGGTCTAGGTTTTTTCTGCCTTAACCTATAACAATTTGACATTTGAAACCAAAAGAAGTCACGTTATCTGGTATTTTTTGTGGCTGATACGATAAGTATTTCGTAAAAATACAAGTTTATTGGGTTTTTTAGTAACCCTTAAAACATAATTTTAAAATATGGAAATTTTTATTTTTAAAAATCAAGCCGGTTTTTTTTTAAAAAAAAGTAGGGTTATGTATCAGAGGATTGCAACACATTTTCTGCCTTAAGAGTATTGATGTGGTTCTTAATTACGACTCCCGTCGCCTATAGACTTCGTCGCCTATCTCTAGTGCGACGATAATTTAACTTAACTAAATAGTTAAGGGGACACGGTACCACTTTCAAATTTTTTTTTAATTTTGACATATTCACTATAAAATTTATGTTTTATCAGTTCAATCTATATTTAAAAACAATATATGACAAATTTTTTTAAAAAAATTGAATTTTTTAAGTTATTTAAAAAAAATTACATTTTTTTGAACTTTAAAAAAATGCTAAGACTTTTTTTAAATACAAATATTTTAACCCAATTTTTTTTCCTCATGTACTTCAAACTGTTTTACATAACAATTGGCATCCAAATTTGATTTATCTTCAGTAGTTGTTTTATAAAAAATATTTATGTAAAAAATCCCTAATTATTTCAGCATATGTGACAATTTTCGACTTTAATATTTTTTTTATAAAAAATGTATTACTTTTTAAAACAATTTTAATGCCAATTCTTAATATTAACATATTTGACTGACTGCATACAAAATTCCTTAGACTTTTATAAGTAATTAAAAAAGCCTTAGCGTTTTAAAGAACTTGTCATCAAGGAAATATAAACACCAAGAAAAACGCATTTAAAGTTTTCATTTGTATGCATTTTTATCATACCTTTCCGCGTAAAAAAATTGAATAACTTTTTTAAAAAAATATAGATACACTTTTAAAACTTTGTAGACTTATTTAGAAGGTCCTAAACTTTAATTTTAGCCAATAAAAACAAATTCTAAATTTTTGGAATTTTTGAGGTACTGTGTCCCCTTAATACAAACTAAAATCAATTAAATAAGCTCTTTTTTGCGAAATATTAATTTTATTATCACCCATTTCGAAAACAGGAAAGTACTATTTTTTGTTAAAAAAGTCACATTTGACGAAACCAATAGAAGAAAACAGAAGACCGATTCTTGTTTAGCATTAAAGACTACATAAGAGTCACAATTACTCAAAAAATTGAAAAATTGATTTTTCGGCTTTAATATATATTTCTCCCTCTCCCTCGCTTTTTTGAAAGCAAAAAACTTGAATATCTCAGAACGGTAGAGATGAGAAAAAAATTCAATATGATATCAGCTTAGATACGAGCTCAGCTTACTAAATTCTGTTAGAATTTGGTACTATCGTCTCTAGGTCTGTTTCACTATTGCCTAGTGTGAGCCTAGTTTCACCTATTCAACTTGAAAGAGTTTCCATGCATTCAAAATATATTTCCATCAATAATAAATTGCAACCAATCTATATATACTTTTGCTTAACATATTTTTACATTTCAGATTTATTTTTGTAGATATTATAGTAAGTTATACTTTGTAGATATGCCATTCTCAGCTCAGAGAAACATTATATTATTTAAACATCGATTACTAAATTCAAAAATTATTATTCAAACTTAAACATCTTATATAGGGTCATATCAGAATGTTACAATTAATCTTATGTTTTAAGAGTTACTGCGAACTACTATTAATTCAATAAGCCCGTTTTTTTACAAAAAATATTGATTTTGTTATCAGTTACCGCGCGGAAAACCAGAAAGCGCGGATTTTGTTAGTTAAAAAAAGTACCATTGGAAAAATGTTAGAGGTAAAAAAAATAGAAGCCATATTCTTACTTAGTATCGAAATCCGCATAAGAATCAAGTATTACCTTTTTTTAAAATTAAAATATAATTATTTTTGCTTTAACATTGCTTTTTCTCTCGCTTCTTTTAAACGAAAAAAAAAAAAACCGGCGAATATTTTAAAACGTACAGCTGAGAAAAAAAAAATTCTGTATGATATTCGAGTTCACCACAGTTAATTCTTTCAGAATGTGGTACTTTCCTCTCTAAGCCTTTTTTAACTGTTGTTAAGTATGCCTAGTTGTTGCCTATTCATTTTTAAACTGTTCTCATGTAATAAAAATACAGTTTTGCTTATAATGAACGGAGAACTAATCTAGTTATACTTTGTTTCACAACAATTACGCGGTTAAATTCATTTAAGATTTGTTTCTGTAGAATTATCAAAAGCTTAAAAAAGCACTAACTTATTTCAATACCGATTACCAAACTCATATTTCCCATACAAAATAATTCGTACAACCTAAACAGCTTACTTAGCATTACAAAATTCTGAGTGTGAGACCATATACTGTACTACGATACGATGTATATGCGATACGTATAATTACGTATTTAACATATTAGTTCAATGGTAGTAACTTCACTTAATATATAAGTAACTCACATAAACTCTCTTCACCAAATATGGTTCTTCAACGTTAAACGGCTTATATAGCATTACAAAAAAATCTTCTGAGTGGGAGACCATATTACTCCACGCAAATACGAATTCACGGTACCAATTAATTACGAATTCTTAGGTACGTATTTATCATATTAATTCAAGGTGAAAAACGTCTCTATCCCGCGGTACTATACCATACCTTCTATTCATATAACGCAAGTAAGACATACCGAAACTACGTGCTTATCGAACAGCTGTAGAGTTTGTTCCTTACCTTCTCCTTTCAACGAATGGGTTTGGCTTCTTAATTTAATGCTGGGTTCGATCGTAATGCTATGTTTCGCGTTTCACCTTTATTTTTGTAACTTTCTTACCTCTCCTTACCTCTTCAATTTAAATATTAACTCAAGTAACATATTCCATTTTTTGTGGTGGCTGATAATAAAACAAACATTCTTGTAAAAAGAAACTAATAAGATTAAAATGAGTTTAATTACCTTTTGAAAAACATAAATTAAAAAAAAAGTCGAAAATTTTCCCTTTTAAAAAATATACCTGGTTTTTGTAAAAAATGTTCATTTAGAGGGTCATACCAGAATGTTACAACTCATTTTATGTTTTAAAAGTTATTGCAAACTAATATTAACTCAACAAGCTCGTTTTTTTACAAAAAAAACATTGATTTTTTTTATCAGTTAACCGGAAAACCAGAAAGTGCGACTTTTTTCGGTTAAAAAAGTACTACAAATACGAATAATTAAGTATTTAACATATTAACTCAAGGTTGGAAACATCACTTTTCCGCATACTATGCCATATCATCTATCCATATAACGCTAGTAAGACATACCGAAGCAACGTGCTCATCGCACAGCTGTAGAGTTTGTTCCTTGGCAAGAAGTCAATGGCGGCCGAGAAAACAGCCCCCTTCTCCTTTCAACGAATGGGTTTCGTTTCTTAATGGAATGCTGGGTTGTAGTTAAAATGAAAGTCAAAATGCTATGTTTCGTGTGTTACCTTTATTTTTTAATAAAAACTTTTGGTTATTCGAAAGAGAGATTGCAATCGAGTCTAACTTTCCTACCTCTGCATTTGCAGGCTTTTTATTTGCTTTAATATATATGATTAATAAGTAGTAAAAACTAGTTAATTTTTTTGAAGTTTCAATTTGATTTTGTGTACTATTGTTTACTTAATCAACATTTTAAGTTTATTTCTATTTATTTTACATTTGATTTCAACCACAAATTTAAAAAAGAACTTATTAATTTAACAACTTTTTAGTTATACAATTTCTTACCAAAGCAAACAAATTTACTTCTTATCTATATGCTCTTTTCATAATGTTTTTGTCCCATATATTATCAATAATGTCATGTTTTTTCTTTTATACAATGTATATATATTTTGAATTTTCAATTTATTCTATCTTTTTACAATGACAAAAGTTTCACATTATTCACGCATGTTTAACGCTTTACGTTCGATTGCAAGATAAAAAAAACTTGTTATCGGAAATGTGTACAATGTAATAAACTATAAAGTTTTAAGTTATTATTCCTTAAACACACATTTCAGTTCCACAAAAATCGTTTTATCGAATAGCTTTTTAAACAAAGCAGTGCCCTCTCAGATAGCCCCAATGATGGATGGGGCTTTACAAAAGTTATTTTCCCTTTACAAAAGTAGGATTTTGTGCTTGTGGAATATGACCGGATTTGTGGAAAAATTGAAAGTACTGTAAAATATTTTCTTTATAATCCGGATCCCAAAAAGACTCTTTGTCATATTTTTGTCAAACAGATTAGGATTTTTTTTCGTTCTTGATAGAAGTAACAATATACATTCATGTACTTATTCTTTTATCCTGAAATCTGTTATCTATGCATTTTTTACGAAGAAAGAAATATGTTTTTGATACCAATTGTGAACTTAACGTATTAGATAAAATAAAAGTTTATTTTTAAACACTAATTTAATAGCAGTACCCTTTTCCCTACTTTTCTTATTATTTATATTAATTAATATTATATTTATTCTACAATAAGAGCTATTTATAAAACACGCATTCAAATACAAATAAGAAAATCCACGAATATATATAAATTATTAAATAAAATAAGGAATTTTCATTTGATTAAAACATTAAAAAATTAGAATATTTAGTCAGCTCTTAAGTGCAAAAAAAATGTTTTTGCATTATGTTTGTTTGCTACTTTTTTAAGAAATAGCTAACAAGAAACCAAGCCATAATTCTTAATTTCTAATTATTTGCTTCCCTGAAGAATTCAATTAGACACTTTATACCAATAAATATTTGATCGTTTCAATAGTATATACTTCATCAAATAAATAGTGATATAAAAATAAGTCAGTAAAATGTATATTTCTTTAAACGATGAGATTATGAAAGTATTCAACTTCTTTATTTTTGAATTCTTCTTTATTTTAATTCCAAATAATCCAAGAAAGTCTAATATATATTTATCTGGGATTCATTTTATAAAATAAAAAAAAAGACTTTAGAAGAAATATTTTAAATGATTTATGTGACGATAGTTATAGAAAAATCATAAATTGCTTTCAATTCATTTATCACTTACGTTATGACTATTTTATTAAAAAAAAATATTTTACTTCGCTAATAATCCCCATCAAATTTTATCCCAAAAAACAATTATATTTATTCTTGATTATCTGCTGAATTTCATATTTATTCTTGAATATCTGCTGAACATTCGCTAGTTGCTAGCATGCATTTTCAACCCTCAATTTACTTATGAATTGCAAATTGATAATGCCACTAGGGTTAGGAAGTAGCTATATATTCTCAAACGATTATATTTTCGAAATCAATTTATCTTGTAATAAGATATTTGGATTCCCAATGTAATAAGCCCATCAGAGAGTCAACTGCAGCATATTATAATATTGCCATATATTAAAGTCTTATCACATATTCTAAACTATGGTAATATCTATGAGAATAAATGAGGAGTTTAGTTTCAAAACTGACATTCTCTAAAGTATAATTAATATAAAAGGTCTTGTCTGTTAGTTGGCGGCTTTTGGTAATGGTAAATTCAATTGGATGAAGTCGCCAATAAACGGGAAGGTCCTATATCTTAGTTATATGTCTTAATTATACTTTAGAGAATTTTACAACTAGACACTTCAAACGTCATTTATAAATCATTAAAATATTTTTTATTTGTTAAAGAAACGGCATATTTTATATCTAGTATAGAAAATGAATAAATTAAAGATTAAAAAAAACTAGCAGTATGGTCCCGCCTTACTGGAAACCCGTTAACTTCGCATTGCTTCCTTTTAGAGGCATGCTTTACTTGTGAAAATGAGGGACATTCACGGCCATATCCACCTGAGATTCAATTCCAAATCGCTGTGGTAAAAAAAAGCGGTTAGACAGGTTAGAGCAGCAGGAAAACATTAGCACGTTGTTCGAGAGCTGTATAGGATAATATTAGCACGTGTTTCAAGAGGTGTAAGATAACAAACCGCGTGACATCACATGAATGTTCCCCATACACTCAATATCCAAACTAAATTCTATTACAATTTTACATATCTTCTTTTAAAGTTTTTTTATTAATGGAAAATGCAAAATAGTGTCGAAATATATTTTGCAATTGAAAACAATGAACAACACTTCTGGAAAATTTGATTTTTTTATGCAAAAATGTTCCTCAATTTAACAAATAACTTCCGTTTCGGTCAAATACATTATATTTCCGTTATTTGTCGAACTGTTTGAGGTTTTGAAGTAACTGCGCATGCGCATGTAAACTCGTCGTCAACAAAAGAGATAACAATTCACAAAAATATTTCCTGAGTGAAGTCTCGGTAAATTGAAAATTTTTAAGAGTGCAATGTTGGTTTCAAAAGGAACTGTAATAAAACAAATTTAATTTTTTATTTAAATGAACATTAATCTTTTATGACTAATCATGAAAGTTTTAACAATTTTTACGATTTTTGGATAATACCACTTAAAGTGCAAGATACACAAAAAAATAGTTTAGATGATTCTAGTCAACTGCTAAATAAATTATACGTGCTTAAAAATGTCTGGTAACACATTTTCTGTTATCTATTCTGAATAATGCATAAGTAACATATAATAAAATTCTAAAATAGCTTCAAGTCAGAGATTTGCATTATTACCTCCTTTTTATACACTTGATTTTCTTTCAGAAAAATTCAAGTTTAAGGAGCTAAAATACAAAAATTATATATAAAATGCATATTATCACCGAATCATTTCACTATTTTCTCGTGTTCAAGTATTATGGAACTTAAAAACGAAAAGAATTGCAGTAAATGTAATTCTTCCTACCTAATTTGCAAAACATGACGTATAAAAAAAAAGTGCGAACACATTATTAGAAGAAGGAGTTTATGGTGTCGTAATTAGATGATTTATATTCGCTCTCCTATCTTTTACCAAATTAAATCAAGGACTGAGTTGTGCCTTTATGCAGAGAATTCGGTCGTCCAAGTTTTTTTTTTTTATGTTTTCACGAATGCAATAAACGGAAATTGGATTATCACCAAAGTTTTGCACTTTTGGTGGCACCAACAGAAGTAACTCGAATAGTTTTTACGGAGTGTGTTATACTATTTTTATTGGCATCTGCCATGATTTATTTCGCAAATTGAATCTTATTCATTTTTTTTATTTTATTTCAAGAAACTTTCTCGTAATAAATTTAAAGTGCATTTAAATTAAAGTTTTCAATCTCTTTTGGGTTAAAACTTGCTATAATACTGCGAACATGTTTCCGCTAATTATTTGTCATAGTAAAGGTGTATGCAATATTTTTAACCTTTTATTTTTAAACTTATAAAATAATATCTTTCTTCAATTTATTTCCTTCAATTATAATTTAGAAATTCGGAATTTCTAACATAGATTTTTATTTTTATAAAAGCACTTTAGGCAAAATGTCGACAAAAGCGCTTTTTTAAAGTAAAAGGTAGTTCAAGAAAATATGTTTCCTTTGATGTGAATATTTAAATTATATTTTAGTTTCAATTTTTATTTAAACAAATTACATTAGAATGACTCAAAAACCTGAAAACTAATTGAAATATGTCACCATTCATTACTGTCAAATCCATGAAGCAGTAAAAACTTATTTTAAATGCCAGCATTTATTATTCTAAAAGCAACATTATTTTAAATTCTAGTTTTTTTTATAAATGTTAGTCCCATTTTTATTGATTTAAAAAAAAACATTATCTTAATAGTTGCAATTTAGCATTTCATTTTTAAAAATGCTGAATAAAATTTACATTTCAAAAACAGTACATCTGTAAAGTATTTACCAGGATTAGGTAATAAAATACAGTTGATAACTGATTTAAATGTCAGTACCATCAACCTTCAAATCAATACAACAAAAATAAAGTTTATACGGACATAATTAACGCAATAGTTAATTAAATCATGGTAATGCTACACCCAGCTATGTAACGAAAGTTTCTTCACTTGCATAAAGTAAATACACCGTGTTATCATATCGCAAAATACTAGCTTTGATGCTCAACATGAGGCTTTGCTTTCATTTGCATGCATATTAAAAAGTAAACAAGATATGGTTGTATTTGAGCAACAATGATGCAAGTCTGCTTCGGCTGTATCCCTTCTTTCTACTATAACCCCTATATTTCTACTGAAAACACACATCATTTACTTCATTTCCTTATCCAATAAAATCTTTGTTAACATTTTAAAGAGAAAAGCAAGCAATATTAATGCCAAGGGAAAATCAACTAAATCCCACCCAGATGAAAGGTCAAATTTACCTGAGGGATGGACAATTTCCTATGGATACTTTCAGTATAATTACAGTAACTTAACTCACTCAGGATAATTACTGATCAATCACTTAATTGACGTATTACAATAACTTTTTAAGGTATACTAATAAATGCCCAAAGAAATGAATGTAATTAAAATGAAGCATGGCAAAAATATACAAAATAACAAGATGCGAATGTGATACCAAGATTGACCAAAAATTACCCCATTAACATGGGGCAATATTTCATGCACGCCTGCAAATTATTTAAAATAGTATAACAAAATACAAAACTATTTTTAGTTGCTAAATTAGCTCTCAATACAATCAAAAAGATGAAAAATAAATATAATTAAAACTTTGTTTGTGGCCAAGATCTTTGTAAAAATGTGTCACTGTTAAGGCAAATATTATTTTAAGAATTTAACAAGAACTTTCAAAACTATTTTTCTTTTCAAAATAAATAAACAGTTAGCTCTGAATTTAGCGATGAATTCTACAATAGATAAGTCGGAGTATCACTACGATATTTTTTCATTTTGGTGAAGAGTTTTTAATATAAAAATTACTGTGACGAGGAATCACTCAGAATTACTCTTATCTTTTGAATGGGCAATAACTTAAGTCTATTAAATAATTAATGCGATAAAAAACTATTTTCTACAACAATTGAGTAATATCAGAACAAATATATCAAAAGTGGACTTGGTTCTTTGTGGCTCTGACACATCATTTTCATAATAAAGATGACCAACAGTGTTGTATCAACTCACGCCCAAGACAATTGTGTCAAGATGATGTATTGTTTTTCCTTTAGTTGCAAGGGTTTTTATTTATTCATAACATTTTTGTGGAATATATATTTGCTTATGTTAATTTGAATAGAAATATATTTGAAAAAAAAAATGGAATATAGTTCATAAAAAAATTATCGATTTATATTAGCTTAGTGATTTTTTTTAATTTTTAGATCTACTTTAAATATTTTTTAAAACAAACGTTTTTCGAACTCAAACGTTACAAAGTAACTAAAAAGTTTCGAAAAAGTAATTAAATTAGAATTGAACTTTTAAGCTGTATTCAACTATATAATTAATTTCTTTCATTAACTTGGTTTCTTTCACAATACTACCTAAATGCAGTACGTGTGTAAGGTTCTTAGTATTATTCTAAGACATATATACTTTTTATACTTCGCTTCCATTTACTTATACACAATACAGTTAATGGTTATATTTTCTTAAAGGTTTTTAGGATAAATGTTTTGTTAGGGGATTTGTAAGCATTTACAGTTCTTTCAGACAGAAGTCTCTCTTTTCTAATACCATTATACACCATAACAAACAAGGCAGGATTTGGTGTCACATGAAAAAGCTTATCCATTCGAAAGAGTAATCCTCTGCGGTCTTTTACGTAATGCATCTCCAACAAATACAGCTGTTGACGATGATGTATTATACTAATCAAATCCAGTGGATATAGCTTTTCTATTTCAAACAGCTTTATATCGAACTGAATAAAGCCAGCTTAAAAGCATTAACAGCTGCTGATAACAGTTTGAGGGTAGGGTAAACAAATAAACTAAAAAGAATAATCCATTCTTTTTGTGTTCAATTTTACAAACATCGCAAAATAGTGGAAATTCAGGCCATCCTTTTAGGTTCAGTCTTTTTATTTGTGATAGTTTAAAAACAGCTCAACACGAATATCCAAGATTGAACAATAATATGGTTCTAATCAGTTATTTTTTTATTCATATAAACATTAGTTGGTTACGTATTTTTAATATTTGATTGTGTCTACATGTTCCAAGAGAGAAAGTCTAAGTAGCTATAATCTTCTGGATGAGAAAAACTAGTAAATATGGCTTTAAATATCTTTTATAATGTAATTCTCCCCACTATATCTAGAAAAATACATTCATAATCGTTGAAACAAACGAGTTTAATTCCATTTTACTATACCAGGTGAGGGTTCGATTCCCGACTCCGACCTGGGTGCACCTTTTCTCTGTGTGTCAGTAAAAATTATGTCCGTCGCTGTCTTATTTGACGAAGGTTTATAAGCTGGTCTCTGATCAAGCACATAAAACGGAATATATATGTATCAGCCAACCAATTAGTTTAGGGTACTCGTTGTTTGTACAAAACTTTTTATTTTTCTACCAAATGAAAAATATATTTAGGCTTTCATTATATGACTATTCCTAATATAATTAAATAATACTTTAAAATATTTTGTAAAATAAAAATAACGTAATAATCATTTACTAACTCTTAACCTTTTTTTTTGCAATAATAAAATAATATATAATGAAACTTCACTGTACATTATTTTGTGTGTAATTAGAAAATAGGAATTTATTCATTCAGTCAGCCATATTATTAGGAAATTTTTTTCAACACTCAAATTGATGATTAATTTGAAAAGTATTTAGTTAAAAGTTAAAGTAGGAAAGAAAACATAAAAACTACGCGCTTTTTTTAAAAGCTCCAAACATCTACTCAAATAAATGCAAAATAAGCAAAAAAAAACTAAAAAAAGCATCATCAATTTACAATCAATAAAATAATAATAATAAATAATAATTGATCAATCGGTAATCTCCAAGCGATAATTTCCCAACTTTTTCCTTTGTTTAGATATTATAACGAAAAAAGGATGCAACATAAAAATCTGCCCGAGGAGACGAGCTGCATTTAAAACTAAATAGAAACTACAAAAAAAATCTATAAATATACAGTATATACGAATAAACTAAGAAAACTTTTTATTTTTCTCTTTATAAACTGTATCGATTAAATGATTAGTTTTGTAGCTCGCACTGCAACGGTAGACTGCTTTAAACAATGAAATTTCCTAACGTTACTTGGTCACGTAATGGGTATATAAATACCTTTGAGGTTTCTAAGTAGTTAGTTGCATTTAATTTCTAACTTCCTAAAATAAAGTATAATTATAATAGTTTTAGGACTTATTTCTTTATTTCGTGACAATTTCAAGTTAATATTAAGAAAATAGCTAAGTTCTAGAAAATATAATGCTAGAAAATAAGTAAGTTCTATTTTAAAATAAATGCAAGCCAAATAAACTACAAATAATAATTTCATTAAAAGCTTCGATGAAAAGTTTTTTTTTTATATTTATAAGAAAAATAATCAGAGCTGAAATTTTACTCATTGTGCACTTCTTGTAACAAAAAATAATAACGTGTGCAAATCAGAAAAAATACTATAAAAATATCTACTTCTGAAAAATTGAAACTGATAGAGGAAGATGGATACTTAAAAGTTTAAAGGTTAATAAATTCCATAAATGTGCTAAAAATATTATGAAATGTATTCGGAAGGAATAAGGTATTATTAAATTTCTTCAATGTTTTTATTACTTGAAGTAAAATTCAATGCATAAGAAGCAAGGTCTTATTGAAAATCGCCTTTTTCTCATCTTGCCCAATTTGGTGGGACAAGATATTATTCCTGTTTTAAAAATCTTGCAAATAATTAAGTTTAAATTCTTATTATTATATTTGAAAACGGAGAAAAGTGCTGAGTGTGTTTCTCTGGTAATTGTGATGGTAACAAATAAGCAATATCATATCAAATGTTTTAATTTTATTCACTTTCCTAATACATAAGTATCAAATAACTAGAGTGATGGATTTTTTTATTCTAACCCATCTAAGCTTACCGTTACCATAGAGTCACCTTATTTACAGCCTACTCTAAACGCTATGACTTTATCAGTTAGGTTTTCATTATTTTTTAAGCTGGTACCTCAAGTATTCCATCTTTTCCCACAACGTCATCTTGGCTTAACATCCTCTTAGGTACAAAATTACATGATAAATATTAATTGGGGAGCTTAGTGGAAGAACGTGTTAAGTAACAAAAAAGTGAAAGAGAAAAAATGAGCTTTAAAGTTTGGAGTTTGCTTTTCGATCAGTTAAAAGTGGTACTTGCAAACGTAAAAATACACTTAACTTAAAGTTGATGGAAAAAAGGAAAATCGATATCTTTTAAGGAAGGAATAGTTCATTGACACAAAATCTCATTTTTTTTCATAAATGACACTTAGCATGTTCCTCCACTAAGCTCTTCAATTATATACTTAACAATTTTTCGATTGCCAACAGATTATTCTTCCTTTACTCTTTTGTTGTGGTGAATTTTAACATTGCATTTCCTTTTCCGAAGACAGTTTGACAACTAAAATGCCTAAACGCAGAATGTTTCTTCAAAAATCCATTGTCTAGTGATAACAAAAGCAATTTAAACAATTAATATCGAATCAAACTTCTTGATTGGTAAAAAAAAATAAGGAATTATTTCATCAATAAAAATCCAGCTAATTAAAAGTCCAAACTGTCTTTGTAATATTATTTTTTTCTATGAATATTTTTTTTCATGGATTAACAATTATATGCTTTTATCTGTAAAAAAACATGACTTTTTAAGCTAATTGCGGTTCAATATTTTATAATCAAAAATCGTTACGCATTCGGATTATTTTTTTTTCATAACGAAGTTGAACGATCTCGTGAAGACAAAAGCTTCCCTAATGAGGGAAAAACTCACTAAAATTAAAGAAATTGATTTGAATTGAACGCTTAACGTTGAGTAAAATTTAGTTAAGTCTTCGAACTGTAAATTGAAAACTTCATACTCGTTAAACTTGTGTATGCATACTTTTTTTAATACTGGAAGTGAATATGAAAAGATTTTAATTAATTGAAAGACTGGGTCTACTAAAATATAAATGAAGGTAGCGATTTTATATAAAAAAGGAATAAATTTATTTTAATTTATAGAACTACTTTATTTATAAATGACAATGAGTTTAAAATAAAATACATAATCATTAATTTTTAAAAAAGAATGAAACAACAAGATAATTATCTGGAGTCAGTTTAGTCTTGTATTTAATAGTGTTGCTTTTAGAATAGTTTTACGAAAAATAGATTTTTTATAACTTTATTTTCTATTATTTATTTCCCTCATTTCTACAATTACTCATTTTATATTGTACTTTTATTCTTTAAAAAGCATTCATAAAAACGTCTCGAACAAATATCTATAGGGATTAAAGACGCATTTATAGAATATTAATCTAAATAAAAATAAAATAAAGATAACTTTAATTATTAGGTTTTTATTTTGAAATAATTTCTTTGTTTAATTGTTGAAAAGATATCCCGGATAACTAAATAGAGTAAAGTCATATAAAATTAATTCTTTAAAAAAAAGCAATGAATTTTAGTGATAGAAGAAAAAAGAATAAACTAATAAACATAATTAGACATTTTTTATGTAAAACTTTATAATTTAACCATAGAAATTAGATTAGCTATAGGCAAAATAGTGAACTAATGACTTATTCTAAATTCTACCACTCTGTAGTCATAATTTTGGAAATGATCTTTATATATGGATATAGAATAGCTATAACAAGAGAACCTGGAAGATATTACATTTGTACTAACGTTTTGTTCTATAAAAAGTGTATCAAACATAACATTACGATCCAACAACAAAATCAATAGAAATATGATGGATAACCGGATGGATAACCGATGGATATTGGTAAACAATTTGTATATAAATATTTAGACATAGAACTCTATCACGTCAGATACCAAATTTTTCTCAAATATTTTCAAAAATGGGAATAAGTAACGCGTTACTTGTAATACGAAAAAGAAACGAAATTTCTCATTACTTCTAAAAGTAACGGTTACAGTTATTTTCTGAAGATCTAAAGGAGTTACTCGGTATTACCTAGAATAAGTAACTGTTACAAGTAACACGATACTTGTAATACGAAAAAGTAACGAAATTCCTCGTTATTTCGTTACCTCTAAAAGTAATTGTTACAGTTACTTTTTGAAGATCTAAAGGAGTTACTCAGCATTACCTAAAAAACTGTTACAAACAACGGCGTTACAAGTCACGCGTTACTTCAATCCCTGTATTCAAAAGTATCTGCAATTTAGTGTCCCCACCCAAGTTTGTCAACGATTAAGTTTGTCGTGCTTATTATGAATTCTATCACAGGCTGACAGGGAAAAGCCCACGAAATGTGAGTCAATGTCCCGGTCGATACCTGTGGGGAATTGCCTGTCCATTTAACCGTTTGACGGCCTTCTTCCAGTGACGTCATTTTTTTGTGGATCGATGGCAGTGGAAGAGCTCTACAAATCTCAAGGGCCATGACTTCGTAAAAAAATGGTAGTAAAAGGTTTGGGTTTAATTGTTTTGGGCATTTGTATTCGTTCAGGGTTTCTGTTCACTTGCGGTTTTTCTTCGTTTAATCGGAATTGGAGTCTTGGATGAGGATTAGGGGGAATTGTAATGGAATTAGGGTATCAGTTTTATTTGCTTTTAAACTGATGGTGGAAATGGATTTTTGGAGCTGATTAGATTTATAGTTGATTAGATTTATGTTAACTTGAATACTGCTAAAATGTGAAGAAAATATTTTTTTTCCAATATAGTAACATAAAGATACTACAAAAGTCTTCAATTAAAATAAATAAGAGCCTGGAATAGATTGGGATAAGAATATTAGTTTGATGTTCTTGCAGACTGTTGAGTGGTATTAATTTTCTGAGGGGCACTATTGGTTGGTTGACATACAGTGGTGGCCAAAAGTGTGGACACTTTTTGAAAGTTTCATGTGTTTCAACTGTTACCTGTGTTCTTTCATCTATTAAATTTCGCTTAAATACAAACAATTAAATATTAATTTGAAGGTAATTTAATGTAGAATTTCATTAAAAAAACAGAATTAAAGTATCTGTATTACAAATAAAATTATGCTAATTTTAGTTGAACAAACAAGCGCAATCAATGAATTCTCTTATGCTGAAATTGCAATACAAGTTGGTGGTTCAATGACTTGCAAAACTAAGACAGATCATACTATTAGTTGCATAATTTATTCGTAATGCAGATATTGTAATACTGTATTTATTTTTCATTCTACATTAAATTACTTTGATGCTGATGATGTTGTGTCCATGGATATAGATAATATGGGACCAAAGGTCTCAAAGATGGCTTCAGCGATCTGCACAAAGTGGTCCTCATAAAGATTAAATTACTTTAAATTTGATACACAATTGTTTAATTTGATATACAATTAATATATTCTGTAATCACACAGAGTTGAAAAATATGAAACTTTCAAAATGTGTCCACACTTTTGGCCACCACTGTATATTTTCAGGCTTGTGTGCTTGGTCAGAGACCCGATTATTAACCTTCGTCAAGTAAGACAGGCACAACACACATACATAAGCGACAGATGCTGCAATCTATCGCGCTCCACCTCCACAATTTAGACATGTCCCTGAAGGGGAGGGAAAAAGTCTCCAGGGACCTGTAGCCGTGGGAAACTGCGCAATGACCACTCACAGGAATTTCGGACCTAACAGATATAACAAGCACTTATTCCGCATATACTCGACAAACACAAACATCCATGCTTTAACGGGATTCGAGCCCGGACCCAGAAGCTCCAAAGGCTAACACCTTAACCATTGTGCCGCCGAGTCGGTGAGAGGCAGTATATCTACAAAAATAATATTTTTAATTAAGTAACTTAATTAACTTAATTAAATAAACATGATCTTTTTAAAACAATTATTTTAACACGTCAGAATACTGCAATAAAAGGCTATTTAAGAACAAAAACAACTCAAATCATCTTTGAAGATGCTACAAGACAACTGTTAATAATGTTGTTGAGACACTTAAAGAATTTAAATTGAACAATAAATATTTTAGTGTGTCTAACTGATTTAGGAACACAATTAAATGGACACCATTAAAACAAATGAATCAAACCTGGTTATTGATCAAAATTATGCTACTGTTTAAAAGTGTACTAGAATGTTAAACTAAATTTGATACAAATTCGTATTTTCCAAATTTAATTTAACACAATCCAATGTTAATAAAGGGTGGAACAAATGTATTGAATCAACTTAGAGTTATTTCATGTATTGGGAATATTAGTTTGAATGCGACAAGTTTAATAGTGCTTAGCGCTCGTTTATCTAGCTTAAATTAGGTGTCGAATTGGGACCATTAACAAAGTTCAGTGGACTGAAATAATATCGGTTTCAATTCGAATTAGGAATTGTTCGTGCGAAAACACATTTATTTCACAACGGAAAAAAAAAATTTTGTGTGTCATTTGCTAACGAAATCCAATAGAATTGTTTGCTAAATTAGATTTCATATGATGTAAAGTACTACTAGAGATGCAGGTTTTTTTTTCAGTTTAAAAAAAAAATTAAGGAATCTCGATATTCTAATACCCTTAATACTTGTATCATGATAAAAGTTCTTGCAATTGTTTAAAAAAACTGACAAACAATATCGTGCAGGGCAAATTGTTAGTGAACAAAGTTACTTTTGTATCTATATTTTATTCAGGTTACTTTCACAGATCAGAAATATCTTCAGTTTTAACTTCCTTCAAACACAAGCATCACATTAAGGTATTCGTTCGTAAAGTTTTTTTTAGATCATATTTGTTTAAGCATAGACGTCAATGCTCAATATTGTTCAAGCAACGATAAAAGCTTTTAATTTTTAAGTGCACTCTCAAATGCATTCAAACGGGAACTGCATAAAAAGTGAGCTTAATTGTACGTGTCTTTCGTTAATCCAAGGTTTCAAAATAGGAGCTCCTAATTTTGAAAAGAGAAGCATTATTCTTAGTTTGTTCAATAAACTTGTATATTTATATTTGAAAAAGTTGACTAGTATAAATATTGTAGATGTTGGGAAAGATGGAATACGTAACAGTTAAAGCTTAGTTAATGCTATAAATATGCTAAAAGAATTCATGCATGAATTGTATTAGTATATAAAACATAAACTTAACTTATATCTTATTGCATTCTACGTTTTTATTACTTAAAGTTAAGTTCAATACTTCAGGAGTAGAACTGAACTGTATAAATTCTGTAGCCTATCTTGGCCTTCTGCAGCCAGATTTAGCAATGTTATGGAAAATTATAAAAAAAATTATTGGATAGGATTATAAAGCATATTTTTTTTTTACCCAGTTAACTTACATCTTTTTTGTTTTGCACCTGCATGCTTGGTAAATGTTTAAGCTATTCCTAACAGATTTCGATATTATAAAGGATTTTTTCGAGTTTTTGTAGTTGTTTAAAAAGTTATAGTGAAAATATAATTCAGGCTTTAATGAGTTAAAAACTATAATGAATGGACTAAAAAATAGAATTGCATACAAAAACTTTTACATTTTAGGAGTACTCTTCAAAATTATACAAATTTTCAGGCGATATTTTCGAAATAAAATTTTGTCAATATAATAAGAAAAAAATCAATCTATGATATACAATATTATAACATTGTTTATTACGTTATTAAAATACTTTTTAACGTGAAAAAAAATAATAAATCATAGCTGTTCATGTGTTTTATTTTGTCGAACAATTTTTGGTCAAAGATTAAAAAAACAAACATGATTATTCCACATATTATGCACAAAATTTTAAAATCAGTCGTTAACTATGGGATTTGATCGGATATAACAGAAAATAACGATGGAAACAACGATGTCTCTACTTTTACACCACTCAAGGAAGACGTGAATTAATTTTACCCCACTCCAAATCTCCCGTTTTGCCCCACTAATACTTTAGGAGAATTAAAAGTACAAATTTAAAGTTAGATTTTACTTGACCTTTTCTGTGACCGAATCGAAATAATATGAGAAATCAGTAGTATTTATCAATATAAATAAAGTTAAGGAAATTCATTGTATTTTATATGTAAAGGATTACAATAAGCAAAATAACAAATTTACTTTCAACGAAGATTTTACTAATTCAGACAAACACATACACTTTATGGTTTATAATTATAAAAACGACTGATATTTACAAGGCTCCTTATTTGTAACCAACTCTAAAAGTAATTTCCGCGTCCACTAGGTTTTCATTAATTACTGAGTTAGCAGCTCAGACATTCCATTTTACCCCACAACGATATCTTGTTCCTCCATTCTCTACGTGCATTTAAACTCTTAATTAACATTTAAAAAACATGCTTTTATAAAACTACTAAGTTTTTCAGTTAAACTCATTTTCTTACAAAACATCGTTTGAAATTTAGAGGTTTTTAGAGAATTTAAGAGAATTTAGAGAAATGCATAAATCAATCGGGGGACACTTTTGATTCTTTTTTGTTTTAAGTAAGGATCTTTTAAAACATTTAATCTTCTAAAACTAGTTTTATTCCGTAAGGACGATTTTTAACTAATCACTATAGTTAAAACTATTTTTCACTCACTATTAAAACCTATGTACACCTAAGTTTAACAAGAGAGATTAGTTAGAAATGGTTTTAAATTTAAAAAAAACCGACCAGTCTCAAATAAAATTAGTTTTTTTTTCCAAAACGGATACCAAGAATAATTTCTTTTCCTTTTCATTAAAAATAAATGGGAATGCCTCGATTTTCAAAAACTTAAGCTTTGAAAGCAGTGCAAAAATATGAATATAATTTTTATTCTAAGTATTATAATTTTAATGATGTTATTTAAAATTGATTCATGATTAAATTTTGCAATTTCAATTCTAGCATCAGAACTTTCTAGTAACGACAGAGTTGTTCTTAAAAAATAGTATTTTCTGCTATTTCTAGTTTTGTTTTTTAGCATGTTCGGTAAAAACTAGTATTAACTAAGAATATCTTGTTTCGGCTAGTGAAAACTAGTTATTACTAAAGAGCTATTTAAAACTAGCCTAATAATGTTCATCCCTAATCAAGTTAATTTTGCAAATAATGATTATAATTTACGTTGTTTTTATGTATAAATACAATATTTTTGTATATATAAATGTAAATTTCTTTTTATACATAAAAGTAACAATTTTTTATTTATAAATGAATATTCTCTTAATAATTAGTTTTTCCAAATCAAAAATAAATTACAGATAAATCGCATTGTTTTCTTACTTTTTTTTCAATACAAATACTCCTATAAAATTACTCATTAGATGAGTAATACTATACACAAGTAGATGTAGAAGATTGTGTACTCTAGGGCTAAAATTGTTTAATAATAAAATTAAAAATGGATATGCTGGGTTTAGCTGATTTCGCTTTGCTTTCTGTAATGATACACAAAAAGTATTAACTATAGAAAAATTCACAAACAATGACATCATTTAAAAAGTTATCCCTAGCAGCACACAATATCGTATAATATCATTCCGATAATATTATTATCGGACGATATCGCGTCTTCATCAATGAGTTATCGTACTATATCGTATGCCTCAGGGGTAGGGGGATTTATTCCGAATATCTATTCCATTTCAATTTCGATCGATCTTGGGTTGGATGACCGGAAAAAAGGTCAATGGAGATCTTGTCCTTTGCAGGCAACTTCATTTCCGATGCTTCTGATAATATTCAGTTTAGAAGTGCAATAAATCTTACTTGGTGGTGCTGTAGTTGATTTATGTATGCAATTTAAAATGCGATCGATGTTATTTTGAAGAATATACCTTTTTAATATAAATAGTAAATAGTTAGTGGTGTTTTCCAATTGATGTAAGAATTCAGTATCGCGAAACCAATGTAATTTTAAATTATATATTAAACAATCAAATAATTGCATTAGTTTGATATATTGTTATTTAAAAAAAGTTTTTTTTCTTGAAATAGTTTTGATATTTAGTTCCCCCTATTTATGTATAACAATTATTAGTTGTGATTGTTTTATAAATTCAGTGTAAGCTTTTGCGTGTATCCTATATAAATTTAAAGCAAATTATTGAATAGAATCGGCGTATTTTCTTTATATTTTGTAATGAAATACAAAATGTATTGTTTTTATTGTGCTTATAAACCATTAGGGTTTTCTAAATTGCTACTTTTAAAAAGAGCAAACCTATTTCCTTTTAGTGATGCAACAGATAAATTGTTTACGGTTAGTTGGGTTGAATTATAGGTAACCCTAAACGGTAGCCCACAATTTACCTTTTGCGATAAGATTGTATTGTTTTTTTTTTGTCTCAATGTAAAATTTAAGTTATATCTCAAAGTGAAATTTAAGTTATATGCCCTTAAATCTTTAAAGCAAATATAAAAATTTATTATAAAACCTTCTTAGAAATATTTTTAGAATACAAGTTTAAAGTTGAATAGGTCGAAACCAAAATTATTTTAAGCACTTAAAATGCAATCCTTTTTAGTCTGTTAAATTATATTATTTTGTTATGTAGTATAAAATCAGAAATTTATTATAGATTTAAACTAACCAAAAGTATTTTTGTCAAGCATAAAAGGTATCTTTTAATTGAAGGGTGCAGTTAAAAAATAATCACTTTCTCCAAATCATAACCAAGGTCCATAAAGTTTATAGGCAAATTCTCCCACTTGAATTTCCCATTTTCAAAAGTCGCCAATAAGTGGACCAGACATTATATATTAGATTTTGAAGAATGACAATTTTTCAACTTCACGCTTCACACAATTGGCCCAAAGCAAGTGCAAGGAATTATCCCAACTAACCCTATGTCAATAGTTTTTCCAACGGAAAATAAATCAGGAACTGATAACACTATTAAAACTTTTGTTCAAAAGTATGGATCATTCTTTGAGATTACGATTTTTATGGACGTTGTCTGCTTTTTTTTTGGATTCTGTCCAAAAGAACAACAGCGAAAACACCAGAAAGAGAACCCGAATTACTTATTTATTTACAACACATTCTTTGTGGATCTTCTGAGAATAATTTTGTGGCCACTTTGCCAGGGTGCGAATGGTAGCATTAAATGCTATTTGTTGTTGTTTATTAGGAATCTTGTTCTTAGGCTGGGTTAAGTTTTATTTTAGTGGTTTGCTCTATACATCTAATTAATGTGTAGTACTAAGCATTGTTTCTTCTTCTTTCTTTGTATTCTTTTCAAATCATTCTAAACGGATAATGACTTTGTGTGAAATTTTATAAGATTAAAATAAAAATAATTATAGAGATCATTATACTATTGAGAAATAGAACGCCTACAGAATATTGTTCGATAAACAATTGTATGAACGCAGGGTGCGAAAAATAATAATCATTCATACACTCTTAAAACGAACGAGCGATTTTAACTCAGTCTTATTAATTTTCACTCCTCCAGTCTGGAAAATGCACTTCTCCTTTTTGAGTGGATCCTTTGTGTGTTAAACCTCCGACAGGATCACTCCAAACGAGTGATTTTAACTCAGTCTGAGTTAATATTCATTCCTTTCCAGTGTCGAAAATGCACTTCTCCAACTTTAATGGATATCACTCTTTTGTTTTAAGAGTGTAAAGTGTAAGTAAATACAACTATCCACCAAATTTAATATATTTTTTGGTAAAATTTTAACACTCACTTATTGGTATTTTTTTAAACACTTCAACAAAGAATATTTTTCTAAACATTATTTTTAAATATGATAAACAAAAAGAAGCGCAGCAACTTTCTTATCTAAAAACTTTTCCTAATGATGTTTTTCTGTATTTTTCAGAATATTTCATAAGCATGATATTTCTCAGACAATGTCACACGGCATTGAATTGTTTGGCTAGGAAATTCTTCTTCTTTTAAAACTCTAAAAAGGATAGTCTGACAAAATTTAATCTTTTTAACCTTAAATTCCTAACGTTGTGAAATATTTTTTTAAAATTCTAAAAATATCTGGCGTAAACAATAATAATTGTATTGCTCAGTTCACTGTCATTCTTAATTAGTTGTAACTAAACAATTACAAACGAGAAAACTTTGCACCGAAATCTCAAAAAAAATATTATAACATTAATTGATAACTAAGATAATACAGAATATCTAGTAAAAATATACTGCTATATTAGATATTGATGGTTCAGGCATTTAAAATTAAATGTGATCTCTTGAACTTTTTAGCGTTTAGCTGATCGTTTGAATAGATTTTTAATGTTGCAAAATAATTTTTTGGTATTTTTTATATTATATGTGAGTATATGCAGTAAAATTTAGGGGTATTGTATTTTATAATTCTATTATTTTTAGTCTAGTCGTTTTCATTTCGTAAGACTTTCATTGCTTAAAACAACTGGAGGAATAGCAGTGAAAAACCTAACTTAAGGCTTTTATTAACAGAATAATTGAATAAAATATATAGTTTTAATTTTATTTCACTTATAAAGAAATTTGAATGACAAGGCGTTCGCCTTTAAAGCTGTGACTTTTTCTGACAGAGCTTAGATTAAAGCCGT